>QVRM01002100.1:0-47032 GCA_003439945.1 Dermanyssus gallinae
GCTGCCCATCCAAATTCGAACGAAATAACTACTTTTCAACTGAAATAAGTTAGCGCAGTATAACATTGAACTATATAAGGACCGTACCACATTGTACTGTCTAGTACACCGCAGTGTGTATATATAAATATTTATATGTGTATATATGCATAGCATCACATAGTACAGCAGCGCAGATATAAATACGTAAACCACAAAAAAGAAGAAGAAGGAATGGATCCTTTTAAGGGTCCGGACCGTGTGCCTCAGTCCCCCGGCCCGGCTGTTCTCACAATAGACCCAAACGAGCTGGAGAAGAGGGTAGCGGAACCGGAGACGGAGAAAGACACGGGCTCAAACAACGACTCGGAGGACAAGGAGATAATGTCTGCTGCAACGCCGCAGACTCAACGAAAGAGAGCGGCAGCAATGGCGATTTCGCCAAACGATGCTACGCAAGGTGTGACAGGTCGAACCGTGGCCAGCCAAAAGGCCAAAGCGGCAAAGAAAACGCGCGCCGAAGAGGGCCTGCAGGATAGTGCAGGGGGTTTGAGTGAGCTATTGAAGGTGGTCAAGCAGCTTACGGCGCTTAAAGAAAAACATGCCACTACTCAAACAGACATCAAGGCTGCGATCACTCGCCTCGACAAATGCACATGGGAGCTTGAATTAAAACAGAAAGCTAGTGAAGCAGAGCACGTGAGTTCTATTAGGCAACTAAAGGAAGCCAGCGCCGAACAGACGGCACAAGTGCAAAGAATCACGATGCTGGCTGACAGATGGAAGGCAAAGGCAGAGGGTCTGGCCAAACAGGTTGAGGACCTAAAAGTACAGCAATCGGCTCACTTAGAAAGGTTTCTAACGCCCAAAAACCTTATATGCAATACGTGCCAGAAAAAGCTAGATAAAGAGCAGCTAGATCTACAAACGGCTAAGCTCATCGAGGAACAACTGGCAGCGTTGCCGTCGCTTGAGGACGCTACCCAACTTATTCGACAAGACTGGCCGGAAGCCACATTCAAAGCCGCCCGCTTTTCGAATAACAGCATTGTAGCGTCGCGACAGGTGCGGGCAATGCTCATTACAAGAGAGTCAGAAAAGGACCGGGCTGTCCTCAAAAAACTCGCCACCCAGTTCCCGCTTGCTGAGTCGGCGTCCACCCTTCGGGCGGGAAGTGTGGCCGTTCTAACAAACAACGAACAACTGGAGCTAGTTGGCACCGACCTGGAATCTGGCGAGGACAAACCGTCGTCTCCTAGTAGAAAAACGCGCACTCTGGTGATCGGAGTAACAGGCCCAGAGGTCTCTCCACAAGGGTTTCTGCAGATACTCTGCAAGACCCTTGAGAGGAGCCACGACAAGACAAACTTGGAACCAGTGGCTCTCTATATATCCCAGGAGTTGATTGGGACATCGCTCCGAAGAGCAACTGAGGCCTGCTGCAGGCAGGTAGGCTGCTCGGCAGACATCACAAACGAGGGACAGCGAAGGCCCAAGCCAGACGTAGGTACTACTGGCCCACGGAACGCGCAGACTGAAATGATGTCAGTGAGAATCCGGGCGAAAGAAGGAACCTCGGCAAGTGAGATGCTTGACAAGATCCGTTCGCTTGTCGGAAAGCCTGAAAATGGTGTGCGAATTGGCCCCGTTAGAACCACTCGTACCGGAGACCTTATCCTCAAGATAGCGGAGGAAAGGGCTGGCGGCTCCGCCACCTTTGCTGCTGTACTACGCCAAGGTACCGGGGGTGAGGTTGATACCAGAGTGGTCACTGGCCCTACTATGACGGTTGTCCTGCGCGATGTTAACCCTTTCATAAGTGGCCATTAGGACAGAGATCCGGAAGACCCTGAATCTTCACGAATCGACTCATATGCGCACAGAGGCTCCGCGACCTAACAAGAAGGGCAGCTGGCAATGTCTAGTAACGTTGCCAAAGCAGGATGCGCGCAAGCTCCTGGCGAGGAAAACCTTCAAGTTAGGTGGCTTCAGTAGCAGGCCTGAGGAATGGATTACCCTGCCAACTTGCCATAACTGCCACGACATAGGGCACACAACCAGGAAATGCAGGAACAATAAAGCCGAAAGCCAGATATGCTACAGGTGCGGCGACGCCGGACACGTCGCCCGAAACTGCGAGGCCGAAGCCCCTAAGTGTTACGTTTGTGGAAATGTAGGTCACCGCGCCAGATCTACTGCATGCCCCAGCTACCTCCGAATTCTGACGGAACGGAAACAAGCAATACATGCGGCCAAGCAGGCAGGCCCCACAAGCAGAAAAAGGAGAGCAACTGACTGCGGAGCAGAAAAAAGCTTCAAGGAAGGACGCTCGCCGGAGCAGGACAAACTTAGAGGGATGGACGGAACAGGGTGCTCGAAGAGCCGCTCGGTTTCAAGACACGGACGGACAAATCCTTGCCAACCAATAAAAATGGAGACCAATGTAATTCAAGTTAACTGTAATAGGAGCAGACTAGCGCATGACATGCTAGAGGAAATAGCAGCTAGACGCAACGCAAGCCTCGTTTCTATCAGTGAACCAAATAAAAGTAGAGCAAGCACACGAGCAGGTTGGTACAATGATCTAACGCTTAGCGCTGCTATCATTAACACCGGCTCGCTACCAATAACCAAACACGGAAAAGGAGCAGGATACGTGTGGGTGGACGTAGCCAACAAGTGGAGACTGTACTCATGCTACATCAGCCCGAACTGCTCACAGGAGGAATTTGAAAGGTTTCTTACTGAACTCGGAGACTCAGTACGCGACACCAGTAAAGGATTGGGAACCCTACTCACGGGCGACTTTAATGCAGCCAGTGAAACATGGGGATCAAAGAAAACGGATACAAGAGGAAGAACCTTACTCGATTGGGCAGCTAGTCATGACATATACGTACAAAACAAAGGCAAGGAACCTACTTTTCACAGGGCAGGCCAATACTCTCATATTGACTTAACGCTTTGCGATGACACGCTGGCTTGTAAAATAACGAGTTGGGAAGCTGTATGATCTAAAATTTGTTAGAGTCTAGAAGTTACAATTTCCAAAAAGTTGTTGCAACTCCGCGTTTTAAGAAAATGACTTGCCCCAGTGAAATCATTTGAAACTTGCCTGTCTGTCACACAACTGTGCCTGTATAGTATTTGAGAAAACGCAGTTGATCATTTGGTACTTTCTTTAAATATTGCAGGCGTGCTTGACCTTTTGCAACATGGACTCTCCAAAGGGCGGTCACCGGACCCCCAGCTCGTCATCGGTACACAAATAGTACTGTACATTGTGCACGGCGACCATCACCTAATATGGTCCACTCGAGGATTTCACCAACTGGGGAACGAATGCCTCTGTCGGTTCTGCTCACAGAAATACGCTAAGTGTCGCGCGAGGAACCGTTAGATGCATCGGCAATCTCTGATTTTTTTCGCCCAATGGGATAGACGCTAGGAATCCTTGAAGAAATAGATTGTTGCAATGTTGAATATATATATATATATATATATATATATATATATATATATATATATATATTAAACGTCTTGTAAATATAAATTACTTGTAAAATAAATTAAATAATACAATTTGATTGTGTAGATTATACACTGCTTTTACACAAGCTTTAGGCGACCATTGACAACATTTTATATGAAATGTAATTAGTCTTATCCATTAAAAATGTATTTTTGTTAGAGAGTAAATATTTAGAATAGTAACTTGAGGTCGTGCCTGGATTTTTCCAACACCCCTATTTAGGTGCAATTCTGTTCAAAATAGTTGCTTGGTTATCGATAAGGAAGCGCAACACAAACTGTTTGCAGACAACTTAAAATGTTACCAGATAAGTTAAAAATATAAACAGATAATTTGAAAATATGGGGTTAGAGAGTTTAGCATTCTCCGAGTTGTTATAAATATTGTTTCCGTTCGTGGTACGTCAAAAATTGCCTATTTCTTTTTGTTCATTTCGAAAGTGCCATCGTCGCCTCAGACAGTTCGAACTCTAGGTACACTATTCATAGCGCTCACACATCAATGTCAAATTCTTTTAAATCTTGGGGTAGAAGTTACCCTTCAGTCATATTTCTGTGAGTACCTTGAAAATGTTGCTGAGAAATGCCGCGCAGTTGTGAGTTTGCGAGATGGGGAGAAACGCGAGTTTAGTGGGTTTGTGAGTTCCACCCTAGTCGCTGCTACCTGCCAGCGACGCAGGTGCTTCATGCATTCCCAAGACCTCCCACACGACAATACTCCTTTAGATGGTTTAACTTGAAGGAAGTTATCGAGATACTTGAAAAAATGTCAAATAAATGTTTGTCTACAGTGATGCTCGATGATAGAAATTTAACCGCGACAGAGTCTTTTTACACTGACGCTCATTAAGGAAATTTATGAGTAGACAAATATACGTCGTAAATTTGGCCTACATCGCTACTTGCTTAATATTTGTAACGATGGGATCAAAAGCGGAGTGGACGTGCACTCTAACGAAGTTGCAAGGACCGGAAAACTAATTTAGAAAATTGTCCTGGAGTTATGCAATACACCAAAATAGCTTGAAGTCGTGCGTTTAATTTCTATGAGTTCTCTATTTGTATTGTTGTATCGTTCCTACTGAGGTAATTATAATTCAAAGGCATTTTAGGGATCTGTATAAGTAGAAATATATATGTACATAAGTGTGCGTATGTGCGTTATGGGTCTCTTGAATAAAAGCCTCATTGCGTTTTTTATGGTGGACTTGTGAGTAACAGGTGTACTCTTTAGCCATGCAAAACAGCATGCACCGCAAAGCAAATTGGTTATGAATGTTACCGCTATTAAACGCTCACATATCAACGTCAAAGTCTTTTAAATGTCTTGGGGTGAAAGTTACCGCCCAGTCATATATTCCTGAGTACCTTGAGAATGTTGCTAAGAAATGCCGCGCAGTTCCAAGTCTCGGGGATTGGGGGGAATGCGAGTTGAGTGGGTTTATGAGTTCGCAGTCTGCGGGTTGTATCTGCAGCGGAATACATCTGTTCTTGTTACCTAAGGAACTTAAGTCGACCTGTACAAGCGCATATGGCTGTATTTGCATAGAGGTACACTTGCATAATTAGACACTAGGTGTAGCTTAGTGTCCGCTGGGAGATACGGGCAGATATGCTTGCATATTTGCTAGCGCTTGCTATTTAAAGTATATATAGCTAGTGTCTTCGTGTTTTTTTCCAAGTTTAAAGCTAGCATTAATTCGTTATGACCACCTTAGCGAAAGAGTGCCACCAACCACGCATGAGCAACTGTGTGGCGCTACATCGGTAAAGCTAGTGCTTTGCAATGCATGCACTACTATGACCGCATGATAGCTAATGTAAAGCAATAATAGTATGCAAGTCCGTATACAACGCTTGTCTTGGATAAATTGGACGATTAGCACGCATGCAAGTGTATGTGTGTGCCTGCGCTTTCTGAACAACTAAAGAGACAACACTGTAAACGCGCTGTTTTCGTTCAATCGAATTGAACAGACGGGTTTTTGTTTTATTTTGAATTAACTCACGGCACGGGCATCTACGCGCCTGTTCGCAACGGACACGACGCAGATTACCATCCTTCCGAAATCCAACATCATATCATCCAAGGTGTTATCTGTTCTCTGTTATGTCTGTTTCATCTTGTTCACCTTGTTTCGCACTGCGACAAGACCTGGCGTAGTATGCCATATCGGCCATACGGTAGCGGTACGCCTGAACATCTGCTCTACTACGCGGCTGTCAGTACGTGGTGTTCTAGTCGAAGCCTCGTCGACAGCATTTCGGCGGCGTAGTTTCTCGAGTCTTCTTATTTTACTTCGTCTTTCGTGTCTTTGTTGTGTACAATTCAGTCAGTGTTTTGTTTGTTGTACAATTGTGCTGGCGTCGAGACTGATAGCGTAACATGAGTTGAGGATGAAACGCAAACGCCGAATCTTCCAGACAGATTGGTAACGAAGAAAGTCTGAACAAGAGAGGTAGAGCGCACAAGCGCGGAAAATAGTTGTTTCGGAAAATATATATTTTTACAGAACAGGCCAATCTAAGCAAGCCCGCCCAACCAAGGTTGCTTCAACCCCCCACCACCCCCTCTCATCCGCCTCTCTGCGCCGGAACGAGAGACGATGAGGAGGACAATAGACCTCCTCCTCCTCCTCCGAGACGATCTCTGGATCATCATCATCATCATCATAATCTTCTTCGTCGTTGTCGTCGATCTCGTTCTCGACCAGATGATGGTGTTGACGACGATAACGACGTTGGCGGCTTGCTGTTGTAACTCGCTGTCCAGCGGGGTGGTGCTAACAAGGTGGATTCTTAGTTGGGTTGTTGGGTGTTTGTCATAGCAAATTGGTGTTTGTCAACGATGCGCCTCGTTCATACCTCGTCATCGTTATGTTCTGACGGCCAGGAGCGCGACGCTCCTGACGCCCTTGCGACTCATCGACGCCACACGCCAGAGGATCCTGGCGCTCCGCCGGCCCGTGCAGCAGCGCCGCTTTCCAGACCAACCTTCTGCACCTTCCATCCCTTGACGGCGGTGACAGCGGCGGCGTGCAAGGTTTCCCGCGCCCGACTCGGCCTACTCAAGTTGTTCGCTGCGACACTGCAAAAGGGTCATCGCCTCCTTCTGCAAACAGAACATTTCGCCATCGCGACAACAACGACGTCGACGTTGTCATCATCGTTGGCGATGACGTCGTTCGGCGCCCCGTTAGCGATTACTTTACGGTCGTCGGCTCCAGTCCGTTGGGCGCGTTTGATTGATGATACAGGAGAGGATAATTATGGGGGTATGGGTTGGGAGAAGTTGCAGGAAGGGGGGGGGGGGTGAGGAGAACTGCAGGAAAACGATGCAGGGGTTTATTGCAAAAAGGTTGGTTGAGGACGCCACTAAGCCAAATGACATGTGTTACGAATAACCTTTTGGCTGTGTGCTGCCCAGACACTTCCGGCTACGAGCACACATACGCTAGCAGAAAAGTCCTGCTACTATGTATACCAAGACACACACATATATATATATGTATATATAAAGTGTCACACACTATATATATATATATATATATATATATATATATATATATATATATATATAAAGTGTGTTGCAAAAAATTAGCAACTCATGTTTTTTTGTGATAATTTCGGCTTGATTTATTTGAATGGCTTGAAATTTTCAGCGCATGATGTACATGACGAAACATGAGTATAGTGTTGATTTCATTGCAATCTCAACATCGGTTCATACAAAAAATAAAAAAGTGTGAAAAAACAGTGTTGCAAAATATTAGCAACAATAGCGCCTTACAGCGTATTCGATTCTTAGCAGGGCTGTATGACTAATTTGAAACTACATATTTTATTCTAGAAACGGGTTTTTCGTCCCTTCTTCTGAATCAAATCGTAAACTCGGGTTTCATGGAGTTAATGAGCTGTTGTAAGTACGAAAGTGGACTATTAGTCCATGCTTGCTGGACAGCTTCTTTGAGGTCCGACAAATTATTATATTGTCGACCATTTGCGTAAATCTGCTTTATCAAATGTCCCCAAAGATTTTCAATAGGATTTAGGTCTGGACCTAATGCCGGCCAGTCAAAAAGTGGCACTCTTCTTGAAAAAAGGCTATAGTGCTAGCCGAGGTATGAAACGTGGCGTTGTCTTGTTGAAAAACTGCGTCAGGTCCCCCAATTCTTCTGAAGTGGACTTCTAACTGGGAACCGACAATGCGCTGGTACATGTCAGAATTGTTTCGGCCCACAATCTCGACTAGATCAGACTTCCCATTATATCCAAACGCGCCCCAATATTTCACAGAGCCACCACCGGCCACACGTTTCGAGAACCATTTAGGTTCCTTCCGTAAGTCGTGCCAATAGTACTGACAGCCGTCAGGGCCATCGAGATTAAATTTCTTTTCATCCGAGAAGACGATGTTTTTCCACTCGTTATCCCAAGTTTGGTATCTATGCGAAAATTCACGCCGTGCGACAATGTGCTTCGGTTGCAGTCGCGGCATAAGCTTCCTTTTCGCGTATCGCACGTTTTTGTCAGAACTTAACACTCGGTACACTGTGGATCGGTCCACTGGCACTCCCAAAGTGACAAAAAACTTGTCCTGATCCTGGAAGAAGACATTTGGTCATGAGTAGCCAACTGTATGATCCTTCGCCGATCTCGAATAGTCAAAACTGGCTTACGCCCACTGTAAGATCTGCACCTTTGGTTCACTCCAGGGTGTAAGAACCTGCTGATGGTGCTCTTATGCCGTCCTAATCTGGTTGCTATAGCAGTTACTGTATGACCGAGCTCAATTCTTGTCTTTTCGTTATCCGAAAGATCCTTTGTGCGACCCATGGTTTAAACATAAGATTCGTCGTTAGTTCGGAACAACGACTAAGCTGTAGAATATTTTGCAGCTATATAACGATTGATTTAGCTAGACAATAATCCTGACATTTGATCCCTGGGATCGAATATCAGCTGTAGTATCGACTATCCTTCACAAACAAGAGCTGTGTTGTTAGCATGTTATTGTTGCTAATATTTTGCAACACTGTTTTTTCACACTTTTTTATTTTTTGTATGAACCGATTTTGAGATTGCAATGAAATCAACACTATACTCATGTTTCGTCATGTACATCATGCGCTTAAAATTTCAAGCCATTCAAATAAACCAAGCCGAAATTATCGCAAAAAAACATGAGTTGCAAATTTTTTGCAACACACTTTATATATACCGTCATCACCATAGTATCACAATTGTAAGCAATAGGGTCTCTATTCTTGCTAGAATGCAATATTTTGTGTTCTTCTTGATTACAGAATAACATACGAGGGCGGAACGAAAAGTTCTGGCACATTCTATTATTTTATATTTACTAGACTATTTATTTTTCTAAAATGTTTTTATTCCCTCCTCCCGAAATAGCTCCCACCTGCTATACCTATGCCATCTTCTTTCCGACTCTTCGAATTTTTTTAAACGCGTCTATCAGAATTGAGTTGAGCTGCTCCGGCGATGTCTTCATTTCCTCTATTGTGTCGGAACGTTGTTCCTTCAACTTTTTTGTTATCAGTGCGAAAAAGGAAAACATCGCACGGTGTCAGATTCGGCGAATAGGGAGGTCGCTGACATATAGAAATCGAATTTTTCATAAAAAATCCGAAATCAGTAACGATGTGTGTGCCGGTGCGTTGTCGTAATGTAGAACCAGAGTTGTTTCCTGAGAGTTCAGACCTCTTGTGCTGGATTACCGTAGAACCAGGTGAAAAATATTTGTAGAAGATTCTTCCCTTTTAAGCGTAAAAAAAACAGTTAAAAAAACATTTGTGTTGTCTGCTCTGATCCTGAATTTGTTCATTCGACTTTCTTCTTGGAAGAGCACTACTGGAAGGAATGGGTTTTAGTCTCGATGTCGTGACCATCTACCTATAACTCGTCTCCTGTAACGATTATAGCACGCTGGGCCGGTGTAATATGCTGCTGAGAGAGAATGACACAGCAACAGAGAAGGTAAATGTACACTAGCTTGAAGTCCGTAAACAAACGTTCAGCTAACTATCTGACTAATGATCTGAAATGATCTATAGTTGCCCTACGTATAGTGACCGACACTCACATTTGATCGGTGCTGGGCTTCTAAGAGGAAGCCTGCAACTTCTAATTTATTCAACTTAGTGTTTTTAAGCCAATTTGCAAACCTTCAGAGAGATCGCCTCTAAAACACCGGACATGGTTGAGATATCTAGGCTTTCCCGAACAGTCTTTTTGGCCACACGGCCGCTGACCTTTAGCGGCATATCAGCGGTTAATCATCTATTCTAAAAAAAGAAAGTTTGATGAACAAGTTACAATAGCTTATATATAAAAGAAAGAGGACAACCAAATATTGAAAGATCCAAGTGCCCTTAGTATTGTAATTTGCTACTGTAGATACGCGACTTGTAGACACGTAAGACTTTCTCAATAAGGCGGCAGCGTTTTCTGTAAAGTTCAGCAAGCAGAACAAAAAATCGCGACAAACCATCGTCACCAACCCCCAGTTCAGCACCAGCTGCAAGAAAGCGAACGAGACTCTAATTGCGTGCAATAAATAATTAAACGTGTATATAATCACAATGCAAATCGTGCACCGTTATATGGCCAACAGGAACACCTACTTCTACAAAGGGCTCCCGAAGGAAACTGAGGCAGTGCCAAAGGCTCTCTGTCGACGAGTCGCTAATGCTTTTATGACTAAAATGGGTGCCGAAAGTCCACCGGCAGGAGTAAGGACGGCCTGCTAAATCCTTCGGCAAAAGGGAGCCAAGGCAAGTTCACACAGACCAGCCAGCCTCATCCACGCGCACGCAGCCAAGGTCTCGCATAGGGGTTCTACTACAGGCCTACATTCAAGGGCAGGAGCAATTGTTATTGCTCCAAAGCGAACGGCAATTGCTATTGCTCGTAAGCGAAAGGCAACGAAACGTTTGCGGCAACATGTATATATACACCCGCCTACCGCAGAGGTCCAACCTGTACGAAATGCTAGTGGATCTGCCGAATTTAGTGAAATGCCAAAGGTGCGACTGAGAAAAGTTCAGTAGAACTGCGCGGGCCCCAAGAGAATATACTTCTACCCACACTAGCGCCGAATAGGGAAGTAAAGCCCTCAACAGTAACGAACACGTTTGAGCTCATAGAGAGACTAGCGAGATTTTTTCAAAAAGCAAATTGTCAACGTCCCACGGTATTAGCATAAGGTAATAGCCCGAGATTTTACCTGCTCACGGATGCGAAGGCAGAGGCGCTCTGCTAGCTTAATTCGGACTTGGACTAATTAGGTCGCCACTCCAGAAAGGTTAGGAAGCCGGTAATCTAAAGTCGCCGACCTTTAAAAGTGCAATGGCGAATCGAATATTGTTGTGTTCGCAACCAACACATGGGAGAAGTACGTGCCCTTCTTGAGAGGAGATCGCCCATTGAGAGGGCACCCTGACCAGTCTGATATCTGTGATGAAGCCGCTATACGTATCATCAAGATCGAACGAGCTCCTAGAGCAAACACGACTTTTCATAAAACGCAGCAGAAACTGTACCTATGGCACCGCAGTACCTTAGGAGTAAGGTCGCTATGTCCAGTAGGCAAAACCCTGTCGACATCCATAGTGGGCAGGCAGAAGGAGGAGTACATAAAGTGGAAAATGTATACTGGAAAACTGCCCGCAGCGTGGATACAATGCATCTTGTCGCTTATTCCAAAAGGCAAAGTAGCACTGATTAGACTTAGATCCTTGTGGCATCGTCAAGAAGAGCTGGGTATAAAAACACATCCAAAAGAGCAATGACTTCAAAGCTCAAAGTCGATACTATCAGTATGTACAATTCTGCTTACAGGCATTAAGCGCACTTTGGCGTCAGAAAATCACTTTCTGTGCAGTGTGCTTGTGAACTTTCATACTGCGTTAAGCATTACACTGACCCGCTTAGTCAAAATCTTTGCTGCCCATTGTAAAAATAGAAAATGAACATAATGATTGCATCAGCGACACTTAGAGCCTGCGGTTGGCATCACTTAAGACAAAACCAGCCCTTCTTGATACGAAACTTACACCCGTTGCTTCATATGACATTTAAATTCTGTGGAGAAAACTAAGTGCTTCGCCTCTAGCGGGGTACTTGACCCCTTAACTCTTACCTTTCTTTCTTCTTCTTCTTCCCAAAGCTAGAATTCTTAGTTCGTACGACTTAAGAAGAACGGAATTTGGTTTGTTGACTAAGCCTCGCAGCTATCAATATATGTCATAATCGGAGTCGGCTTCACGTTGTTCCGAATAGCGTACTCTTCGCACCGTTCATCGTAGTTATTACGCTATGTGTGGCTGAGCGTATTAGCTTACCTTATGAGCCTACCTCTATTGTGCCCGGCCACCGCAATAAAGGAAGGCGCGAGGGCCAGTCACTCGAATCGTCTCATCCAGATGGCGAAGCCTGCGGAGACTTCGTCAACGTAAAAGCATAGAGCATACGCTTGCACTAGCGGCCAGCCGACAGTGCAAGCAATACGATAAGGCGTTTCGCCCCACCCAATAAAGGAGTTTCCAGTCTCTACTGACGTCGTCGGTGACAACATAGCCGACTTCATTTGTGATCCTTACCTTGAGTGCGTTTTTGTATGCATGTACGTACGAGTTCCCGTGCCCGTGCGTGTGGCGTCTATATGTGTCTGTTCGTCTATGCGTGCACTCGCTTTCTTTACGAGCCACGTATGCTGTGTCGCGTCGCTTCGCTGGAAAGTGCCTTTTTCTTTGATGGCAACGGCCTTCTATGACAGTGCCGTTACGGTGAAGGCGGCTAGGTCGGCGTTACGGAACAACACACAAGGCATTCACTTCTAGCGGCGGGTAGCATATTATTCGTAGTCATTCCTTTGCATGCAAGTGTCGCATGCAAGAGCCACTCGGCGCCGCCGCCGACACCGCTACCACCACCATTACCACGCATCATCAATCTCGCCAACATCATCACCATGGGTGCCATCATCATCGTCATCATTGGCATCATCACTACCACCACTATATTCATTATCATCATCATCATTATCATCATCATGTGAGTATGTGTGTTTGTGTGTCTAAGCAACGTCAGCAAGATCAAAACGCCTTATCGGACAGAGAAGCGGACGACGACGTGTCCTAATCATCATTGTACAACTCGGCCGCAGAGGCGGGCAAACGACAATAACACCAGCAAAAACAAAACCAACAACAACAACAACAACAACAACAACAATAACAACTGCAACAACTAAAACAACACAACACAACAACAGCAGAAACAACAACAACTAAGCCAAGACAACAACAAGAACAACAACAGCAAGATCAAAGCCAACAACGGCTGCCGAAGGTGTTCAGCCATGACGTCCATTCGCACTTATTGTTTGATGCAGGACGTAAGTGGCGGCTGAAGCTGACAGAGGCGGAGAAGACAAGTGCATTACGACAGTACACGTGTGTGGGGTATACGGTCGTTCGGGGCAGCCGAACGGACGGTTCGGGGCAGTCGGACGAAAAGCTCGATCGATGCATGGATGGATGGCGAACGCATCCAGGACCAGGCTGGCGACGCACCGTTACAGCTGGGGCAGTTGCCACCCCCGCCACCACCACCACCATCATCTCTACTTCCACCATTCCCACCATCATCTCTACTTCCACCATTCCCACCACCATCTCTACTTCCATCATTCCTACCATTGCCTTTGTCATGCCAATGAATGCTGGGCAAACGCCGCGAGCTAGTTCAAGGAACAGGCTTAACTGTATCATCATTCATTGTCGCTTTACGCCTGCCGACTACTACTACTACTACTACTACTATGGACGACGTGCCGTGCCGTTGGGACAGCGCGGGAAAACTCGTACGCGAGCCATTCCGGTAACCCGGCAGGCCCGCAGTAGCGACCCTAGTCAAAGCTCGCTGAGATGAGAGCGACGTCAACATCCAACACCATCAAGAACAGCGTTCTCGATAAGCCCACTAAGCAATCGCTCACAACTTAGCGTCCGTGACGGGCCGTCGAGATCGTCACGCATACGGCTGACGCACACATGTTTCAGCTGCTGCGTAGAGTTGCGCGGAACGTGGTTCGCCAGCTTCGCAGGGCCGTTGTTGATGGTGGAGGCGTCAGACTAATATACGCGATGAAACGCAAACGAACTACCTATTATTATTATTCGGCAGGCAGCGATAAGGCGAACGTATACTCGACGATAAGCGTCGACCCAACAAATGCAATCCAGAGGAGAACATATTGTGTGAAAATTCTGCTGCTTGTCTGAACACTACGCCATAGTACTGACAAATATACTCGCATACACGCATGTACTTATTAACGTATATACGTATATATGTATTCACGAGGCTTGCCGTGATGGTTCTGATGGAAATTTCCGTCGAAAGAAAAAGGTCTACGAGGTTTCGTCTGAACGCATATGCAATTTGTGCAATCATCTGTGAGGTGGGAATTGTGTTAGCTTTAAGGGTGCTCTGCTAGTGAGAGAGTAGATCTGATATCTAGTTTTATTACACTAGGTACATCTCACAGTGATAGATCAATAACACTACATTCCAATCAATCAGTAGATCAACCATATATATTTTATTTCTTGCACATCACTGGATCTTCCGTAGCCTTGCTAGTTTGGCTACACTGCACTACCGCAGGACATGCTGGTGAATGGCATCTGTCGCACTGCTTAAGCACCACATATTTTCTTTTACCTTTCTGTTCTCCCTACTGCTGTTAACGTGTTGCGTGCTATCGTCATGGGTATGCGCCATCTAAGTCCCACCCATCCTTCCCAAAATGATCAGTTTTTTTCCAAAAACTGTACATCATCCACGTTTTCGTCTGTAACAGAAACGTCGTTGAATAACGTCCCAGTGTTGAATTCGAAGACAATTAGGTCTTCTTATTATTATTTTAGCTCACTTACTAACCAGACTTCTATCCCTGTTGCAATATTTAGAAATGCCTTAGCTTTTGTTGAGCTATCCTTGTCTAGCTCCGCTAGCAGCATCGATGCCGTTTTCAGCATCGCTTCGACCTCATGCATAATACCTTCCATCACGTTTTCACAAATATTCTTCATATAGTCTTGCATATAATGGGTCTTGCCATATATATATATATATATATATATATATATATAAGCGGAGAGAATCACAAAATAAACACGCCGCAGAAACGCAGTATGACCTTTTGAATTCTACAGCAAGCACAACACTGACCATGCCCTTGATGCCGACCACCCACGGCCACATTGGTCATATGAAACCGCCAGAGCGATGACCGTCATCTGCCATTCTAAAATATCTTGATGTAAATTCCGTTTGATCTAAACTGGTCGAACCGGCTTCAAAGGACTTGTATATACGCGTGTGTATATGTAAATAGATCTATATATATATATATATGTGTGTGTCCGAATAATTAACTGACATCTTTCAAAAGTCTCGGTACTCAGCGCTGCCCTTTCTTTGAAAGCTGTTATCTTTGTAAACCGAACGGAGTAGGGCTGTTAAATTCAACGCGGAGCGTTACTTAATCGAAGAACGTGGAGATTGTGAACACGTATAGAGAGAAAATCAATCGTGAACCTGTGCAAAGGTTTCACGGGACAGGTTCAGTACGTGATAAGCCAGACCGTTGGAGACTACGAAGAGTTCGTTGGGCTAAAAATATTGCCGCTGTGGCCAACAATGTGAGACAATGTCCGGAAACATCGGTTCGGCTACATACTCAACAACTGGGGCATTTGCGCACCTTAACCTGGTGTATTTTGAGGTCATATTTAGCGACGCACCTGAGACAAGACTCAACTGACGCAAGAGTTTAAGCTTACGGATCTTTAGAAGCGGCTAGACTCTGCCACTTGGGCTTCCGAGTTGATGCAGCAAAATGTTGATTCTTTAAAGAAAATTATTCGTTCCGACAAAATCCAGTTTTATCTGAATATATGTGTGAAAAAGCCACTTTGTTGCACGTTGGCAGTCAAGAGCCTTCACGCAATTTACGTGAAGTCATCAAGCGATTTACGTGAAGTCATTACATGCCATTACCGTATGTAACAGTCTGTTGCGGCCTCTAATCCAAAGGAACTTGAATGGGACATTATTTGTTGTTACTCCACGGTGAATGGCGAGCGTTATCGCAGCATGATCCTTAGTTGTCTTTGGCCGAATTTATACGAAATTGATGCGGGGAAATTTTGGTTCCAACAAAATGGTGCCGCAAGCCGTATAGTTAGCAAAGCAATTGAGTTTTTGGTAGGACGATATGCTTCGGATGCATCAAAGTCATTCACTGGCTTGTCATCAGACTTTTAAACCAAAGTACCCTGACGTGTTGGAATTACATGTTTTTTTGTTGCTTTTGTCTACCAAAAGCTCGCTTACATTTTGCCGTTCAAAACTCCGCTTACACTTACGCGGGACATTTTTAGCAAGTTTCTGCGCCAATTTGCCATCCTCATACTTCCTTAGTAGCTTTGTCCGGAGGGAATTCGTGCGGCGCTATTCTAATCAATATTGCGCACGTATTTTCTGCATGGGACATTAGGTCTTCTGTATTATGTGGTTTGCGTTATTTCGCTTTCTCTGCGCCTAATACTTTGCCGCACATGTTTCTTCGTCGTTTCTAAGAAGTGTAATTCTAGGTTACAAGGACAAGAAAGACGGACCTCAAGCGGGCATTCGTTGCATTTTCGATGTATAAGAACAACGTTTGTAAGCATTTTGCTTTACATTATTTATAAACACGCACACGCATGCGTAAATCACTGTCGGTACTAGTTGATCTAAAATTAATGCTATGCGTACGAGCTCAAGTGCGACTGGTCGTAAATTCATGCACGACTACGTGCATCTACGGCAAGTTGCAAAGCAAACAGCTCTACTGTTAATTGATTTTATCACAGTTGCGCTTTAATTGGTGCTGCCATAAACAAGAAAAATACTCTTCGGCAATATGAATGATTGTGTGAGAGCACACACATATATATATATATATATATATATATATATATATATATATATATATATATATATATATATATATACGTATGTTTGTGTGTTCATGGCTGAGCAAACATGTACAAGCCTCGATATTGATTATCGATTAAAACTTTACTCATTTGGCATACGATACGAAATAACCTGTAGCGTTTAGCCAGCTAGCTCCAAAAAGATCACATGTAGCACAAAGACACGCTAGACCACTTAGTTTCTTCACTAGTGAATTAATTACCAGATACTGCGGTAAATGTTGTGGAGGGGTCTAAATGCCTAACGCTGTAGCCCAGTGTAAGCGTCCTCTGCCACAAAATATACCAAAAGCCTTTGCCGAAAAACGACGGACTTGGATCGTTGAGCATCAGCCAATTTTCTATACTAGACGCGTGCAGATTGCAATCCGTTTGCCGTAAAATTCATTTCCAATTAGAAGACCGGCCGCGGGACGCGACAAGAGAGGGAGAGAGAGAGAGAGAGATTGAAAGAGTTTTCTACCTGGATAGAGATTGTTTAATTAGCTCTCTCGTCCAATTTAACGGTTAGCAGGGTTTTGCTGGCCTGGGGAATTGCTATACCTCTGCTTCTACTACAGCCACAACACGGTGGTGACGTTCATAATGATCACAGAACGTTCGCCCCCTTTCATCGACTTTCGTGGTGCTGAATATGAGGTCCTGCATCCTCTAAGCGCCTATTACACACCACATCCCACGCACCGGTACTATTGCGATGGCATACATAAAAACACCAGACTTGGTCCCGTCCTGTATTCACAGTGTCCACGCACTTAAACACCACCCGTCGTGTGCCGCTGGTCTGGGCAGTCCATTAGGTAGAACGAGAATAAAACAGCCCGGGTCAGAATGCCAATTATTTTGCATCTACATCTAAATCAACGGAGCTTATCTACCTTACCACGGTCTGGATTTTTGGTCATCTTCTCTTTCTCGCTCTCTCGCTGCCTTTAAAGTGTTCCTGTTATTTGTATTTAGCATATGCGCGACATCGTGCCTTATTCAGATGGCGCAAACGTATTTTTTTTTAAATATATATTATTAAAAGCAATTAAAGCAAATGCACAAAAACCGCGAAAAGTGCGAATGTGTTTTGTAAAACAGTTTCCTGTAGTCAATCAGAAAATGCCCAGTATGCGTATGTTTGCATCTGTGGTTGATGTCAGCCCAGCTTTCGTTTTCGTATGTATATTCTTACTCCTAACGCTGAACACGCTAAGATATCCTATACATTGGGGAACACCGAGATCGAAGATTAGAATCGCCTCATTGAAAATTCTGCGACATCCCGAGCGATTAGTTTGTGGTAATCGAAAAACGATATGCAGATCTGCATAGGCATTGAGATAAGCATGCGCGTATTTTAGGAAACCGTCGTCTACGATAATAGCTAACATAGAATGTTTGCGCTGCGCTATAGTGCGGTACTCACAATTGTTAATAATAATAATAATAATAATAATACTCGTTTCTATTTACAACAGAAATGATTTGAGAATAATACAAAAGTTTCGTAATGCGTAACTAGCAGTAGTAGGACAGACCCCTTCAATTGAATAAAGAGGCTAGCAAAGTGAGTGTAGTATTTTTGGTGTTCCAGAATTCGCCTAACAAACTTTGAAGTCCAAAACAACTCGGCAATAATTTTTTTCCCAATGGAACGAGGGTCGGAAATATCTTCTATAAATAAGTAATTAAAAAAGCGTGAAAGCTTGTTTTCTTGTTTTCTGCAAACACTCCTTATTACAAATTAAACTTCACTTTTCCCTACAAACACCCATAATTACGCATTAAAACCCACTTTTTCCAACAAACACTCTAAATTACGCATAAAAACCCACTTTTTTCCTACAAACACTCATAATTACACATTAAAACCTACTTTTCCTTACAAGCACCCTTAATTTCACATTAAAACCCACTTTTTTTGTACAAACACTCCTAATTACTCATTAAAACCTACTTTTTTCCTTCAAACACTCGAAATTACACATTAATACCCACTTTTTTTCTACAAACACTCATAATTACGCATTAAAACCCACTTTTTACCTTCAAACACCCTTAATTACGCATTAAAACTAAAATATGATAATTGCAAAGAGTTTCATTTCTTGAGATCAATCGTCATTACAACAATTGTTTTGCTTTGATGACCGGAGTTCAACCGCAATCGCAGATGTAGTGACGATATGTCAGGATAAAAAAAACTCAATACAACCATTTTAGGTAATTTCGCCTTGACCTTAACAGAATAATTTCCGCCCTTTCGTCCCTTTAAAAAAATATTTTTTTTGCCGAGTTTTAGTAGACCCCAATGTTTGTTAAACAAATTCCGGAACACTCTATATATAAATAGATTTAAAGCAAGCACTGTCGAGTGTGCAACCGTATTGTAAATGATGAATAAATCATCACAATATTCTCTCTCTCTATACATATATATATATAGGTGTGCCTGTGTATAAATACATATGTACGATCAAAATATCACTAGCAAGGTATCATACTCACTTTGTAATGGCAAAATCGGTTTCTTTGAAACAGATGCTGTCAGCTGCCTGTCAGCTATGGTTTGAGGCGGCTAGGTAAACCAAATGAAAATTAAAATCATGTATTTATTGTGGTCGAAAAATCGGTTTGTTTCAAACAAGTGGAGTCAGCTTCTCGTCTGCTATGCTCTGAAGCAGCTCGGCGCAAACGTAAAAACTTGACAAGTATTATATATATATTTACTCTATTTGTGATGGCAAAATCGGTTTGTTAGAAACTAGTGGGGTAATCCTCGTTCGATAATTTGAGGTAGTTCGGCGGTAGTTCTATATATATATATATATATATATATCACTTGGAGCTGTAATTTGAGGTAGTTCGGTATATATATATATATATATATATATATATATATATATATATATATATATATATATATCACTTAGAGCTGTAAAAATAAAACTGTGAGGAATTGCAATTTTCATTACAACCCTAGTCCAACCGATCCTGATGAGCAGCAGCCAGCGAGCAATCGTTTACGTCCGTTAACTTTCGTTGACTGACCGTACCTCGCCATAACGCGCCACACATATAGGCTGATGATTGGTGTCACTACCCCTATTAGTCTAACAGTTCGTTCGGACTGCGATCAACTGCTGTCCTGTCACGATACGACGTATCGTACCTCGTGACGGCGACAACGACGACGATATCTCTCCCGGGCCAGACATTTAAAGCCCAAAGCGAAGCCCTGAAGGCATGCCTTGGTCGTGGTGGTGGCTGTCTGCGTGTGATGGCGCGGCGGCGTGTGACCCCCCGCGCCCCCGTCTCCCCCGCTAGCTCGGGGGCTAGGGCAGCAGCAACGCCCCTACCACCACCACGACCACAACCAACTGCACTACCACCTCTGTCATCATCAGAACGGTGCACGCGCATGTTTCCTTTCGATTCCACCTATTGCATTTTCACTCGCCTGCCTGCCTGCCAACTCGTCTGTCTCGAACCCCACTCCCCCACACCCCCTCCCGTTCTCGGGCTCAGTTTGGGCCTTGGGGGTACAGAATTGTCCGCTTCCGTCGTTCTTCAGTGCAACAGCCTGTGCAACGCGCCAACGTCGTCACTGTTTTTGACATCGTCCGTCCGGCCGGCGAGTACCCCCCGATGGCCGGCGAGTACCCCCCGATGGCCAGCAAAATGCAGCCCCCGCTGTCGGACGAACAAACGGGCAACGGACAGATGCCGATTTAGTAGTATCGCAGCAACAAGACAGGCGACAGTAGCAGAAGCAGAAGCAGCAGCAGCGCTGGCAAAAAGCGCGGCAGTAGTTGCGCTATTGAGTATTGGTATATGAGCATGATGGCAAGAAAGACGACAACGTTGCGCCTGCGTCGCTGGGCTCCTGCGTTTTGTACGTCTGGCACCAGTTAGACGACTAACAAGTTTTAGGAGAATAGTATATATGTGAAAATATATCTTTGTTTCTCTCACTCTCTCGCATATATATATATATATATATATATATTTTTTTTTGTGAGACTAATACCCGTGTACGGTTTTTCAAGTCATAGCTGATTTTTAATTCACACCGGCGGTTACCTTGTCTAAATTGGAAACCATGCAAACCAATTTAAGAGCGGCCGGTCTGAATTTCGAACCCAGACCTCCTGAATGCAAGGCAAAGGCTTCGCCACTGAGCCATCTTGCTCGGTAGATATATATATATATTCGTATGTGCAGACACATATGGTGGCAACCACGTATACACGCTGGACTACTGGATGACTTACTTACCGTGATCATCTGTTTGATGCGGCTGACACTTTGGGCCTCACGTTGGGTACACTCGTCCAGGCCGGCTCGTTTGCCGGCTTGCCAGCTCTTACTGAACGTAATCTGGGCCGCCGTGGGCTCACTCTGTACGAGCAGCATGAACGCCACCAGCGCAATCGCCAGAATGAGCAGTCGGCCGGTGGTCATCGTGTTGCCGTGCGCCACCACCGCTAACCAGTCGAAGCAGACGAACGACTTCACCGACGGTGAGGTACAACGAGCGGAGTGCACGAGGCCTGTCCAACGAGCGAAGTGCACGAGGCCTGTCCAACGAGCGAAGTGCACGAGGCCTGTCCAACGAACGGGTCTGTCCAGCGGGGCCTAACGTTGACTTTGAGCCGACCAGCGCTTACGGACGTGACCCTAGCCAGCGAAGCTTGCCTCTTAAGCGCAGGACGACCGACGCGGTACTGACGAGTGGCGCGTTCGAACATCGCGTTTTTATACCTTTCTACGTACGCTCTCTGTCAAACTCTGTGGTAATATTAGCGTGGTCGCAATGAGATTTGTCGACATCATGAGACGCTCCTCCTTCTCCTCCTCCTCCTCTTCCTCCTCCTTCGGTAGAAGGGTGGGGTATCGCCACGTACGGTGACGGATGAGAACGAGGAAAACAAACCAAGTCTAACAGAGCCCTTTCTGCTCCTTCTGCCGAGTTATCCTCGACCTTTCATCTATAGCTTGACCAGCTTTTGGACGACCCGCCTTTAAGCCAATCGAATCATTCATAGCCCCTCGCCGTCGTCTAGCTTGGCTCGATTCGAGCTTAATCGGTCAACTCCTTGATCTTGGAAAGAGGAGCGATGCGAGCTGCCGGATGTACAAATCAAACGTGCGTAAGTTCGACATCCGGCTCTCGATGTAGGCTGTCTACATCTTCAAAGGCGTCACGAATTTAGCTATTTGAAGTCGACTTTAGTTATCGGAACTACACCGGAACACAGGCGATCCTCGATAGCGTTAGCCTGCTCCAGCCTGGCTAGGAGAGGCACGACCGGTAGTGGGTTAAAGTGGTGAGTTGGGAACTTGTTTTTGTAATATACTTTTAAACTTCTCTCTTACCTCCGCCTCTACACGATGTGCCTGACATTTGGAATGCACGAAGCTGTTCGCGAGACGCCGTAAAGAGCGACATGAAGATTGCCGTTGTTATTGTTGTGCCCTTTGTCGGAAATTCGAGTAGTGCATTTGTCATTTTAATTTTTTCCGTTTTCCTAGATGGCACTCGCAGAGCTCTTGCAGCCGCGGTCTACCTTTCCTAGGAGCATAGTCCTTTTGGTTTGAAGTTTATATGCGGAACTGGAAAACCAAAATTAGTGAGGTGGACATAGGTATTTATGGAACAGCAGCAATGACGAGCACTGAATGGCGGAGAGCGGGCTACGGGGATCGACATCTAACAGCTCACGGATTTTATCACGTTCTGTACCACAAGATGAATGTCAATGCCAACAATGCTGGAGCAGATGTGATCGATACCACGCCGCGGTATGCCCGGCGGTTAGGTCTATAGCAAAACTAGCAAAGCGCTAGATTATTGGTGTCTTGAAACATTTTGATGTAACATAAACACATTTACCCAGTTTGGGTGTTAATATAACAAACCATATATAGTCCTTTTGGAGAGAACGGGAAAATGCGTACGGCATTAACGGTGGGCACGCACAGAGGCAGGAATAGGGTGAAAAAAAGAGCGTTGCCACAGGAGCGTCGGCCCACCTTGCTCGGATGGGTGCCAACAAGGAATCAGTGTCCTTAACGAAAAGCATCTATTGTACTCTTTTATTTATTAATATGCGCATTTTGGCCTCGGCTGGTGATGCGGCTAGGCCATTGACAGTCATGCAGCTGTTAAAAAAACTCGCTTGCGGCCCCGCGCAAGAGATAAAAAAAATGCAATGGTTTGGCAAATTAAATAACGGAGTCAACACAGCACTCGGGAGAGGACGCAACTGGCAAATATTATACGTTACCATTTTGTGAACGTGTACAAAAACGTTACGTTTATACGAACGATACTAAAATAAAGACGAGAGGAAAAGGTAAATGAATAGAGAAAACACGCAAGGTACCAGTAAGATTCCTCCGTTATGCTGTGATGTGGTGAAAACGGCAGTGTCGTTACGAGTTAGTTCGTGAGGCTCCATGACTTCATGCACTGATGGCAAGACTCGGGCACGGCAATTTTCAGACAAATTATGCTTCTCCCGACTCTGCGTCTTGCCAGCGACGTGTACCAGCGTGCGACAGTCGTATACAACCAACCAACATTGAATCCAGCTGAATTCAATACTCATCACCTTTATAGGGCCAGCCTGCAAGATGCGCCTTGTAGAAGGGCAAAGTGATGAACAGGACCGCTGGCCCGTCACACTGCAAGTGGAGATGGCAAATAGCGTCATCGTTGTCGGAGTGAGACGCTTCGTCCTATGGTCGACTTGAAGGCGCGCGGGTTTTGACGTTTCATGCCTGCCTTCGAGCACTACAAAGAAGGAGGCCGTACATTGAAGGATCATTGGTGCACCTTGCAAGAAATGAGCAGCACCACGAAAAGACAGGATAAGATCGAAATGTCTGACGCAGAAAGCTTGATCCAGCCAGCGGTTGAACGCGAAGGCAGAGGCAAAGATCAGTTCAAGCGCAGGCCTATTTCCCTTGCTCCAAACAAACGAACGGGTCTGGCGTTGCGTTTTGGGGGAAGAAAACAGGAAAAGGCGAATAAGGAAGAGGCGGGGGCGGGGGTGGGGGAAGCGGGGAATAAATCGAGTCAGCTCGTCGGCACCAAACAGGCACCAGCAAAACGAAAACGCATTCAATCGCCGGCGCAGTGGGCGCTAAGGCATGCAAAGATGGAAGCCGCATTGGCAGATGTCGCCGTCACTGCTGTTGCTGCTGCTGCTACTGCGTCTGGAAAGAGCCAAGCCGACGCCGATGTTGCCAGATAACGGCAACGACGACGTATGAAGGATCAACAAAAACAGTCTCCCCAATCTCTTTTCGCCCCACCTTTCTGACGGGCGGCATCCCGCTGCCTGCGATGCGCTCGAGGAGACGCTGGAGTATGGCAAATGCGGAAAGAGGAAAGATTCTAAAGGAAACACCAAACGGAGCGCAAGTATTCTATCGTCAGTCCGTCCATAATCTCGAAGAGCAGGAGTAGAAGGAAAAGGGAAAGAAAGCGGGGGAGCAGAAGGAAAGGCGGCCGAAATCCGATGCAACAGCATAGCTAGCCAGAGAAGAAGAGCCACCGAGCGTCTCATCTTTGGTTCCGAACAAAATGCAGCAATAGTAGTAGCGGAGGCGTCGCGGCGACAGATCTCAGCCGAGCCCGTCTACGTAGTTCCCCTACCTACTCCTCGCCTCCTCCCAGCCCAACTACTTGTTGGTGCTAGGCTACGACGCGTTCCCTTCGTCCCTCGAGGCGAAAACGGGAAAATAAGAAAACGCGAAGCAGAGAGAGAGAGAGGAAGAAAAATGCAGACAGCAGTTTTCCACGCAGCTTGCCAGAATGGCTGGAATGGTAAAGAATCGAACTTTTTGGAAAACCCAACATCGGCGTGCATTCGCTAGCCCCGATGTCGAGGATGATATTCACTCTTCAATCTTCTCTCTTGCTGGATTTCTCTTTTTGTCTACGTCAACCTCTCTCACGGCTCACCCAATCTAACGAGTGTGTCGTCCTTAGAGCAACATAATAATAATGGCGCTTCTGCGTCACGAAGCAGGACGCCGCCGGATCAGCAGCATGACGACGTCTACGCGTTACCGGCTGGCGCAAGTACGACTTCCGAAGCAGCGGGAAGCAGCGCCTCGACGCAGCGCTCGTAGTACCTACGAACGGAGAGAAACACAGCGCCTGTTGACGGCGAAAACTAAGGCACCAGCGAAAAGATCCTCATGCGCCGCCGGCCGAGATATATAGTATACCGTTGCAGATGACAGTATCTGCTTCCTCATAAATATTTACGTATTTCCCGCCCTTCCCTCCCGGCTGGATACACATTCACGGCTGACACTACGGCGGACTACTGTGCGGCCGACGGAATAAGAGTTTATAAATCAGTACGTCTCAATATACGCGATACCATGCTGCGGCTGCGCCAATTAAGTGCGAGTACCTTACGCCTTAATACAGGCCCACTGAACCGTGTTTGCATATTTTAAAAACAGTTGTTCCTTCCAAATGTGAGCATCGAGTTCAGGCAGGTAGTGCTTTTGCAGTTATCTTTGTTTTAATACCCATATGCACACAATTGTAGTTATATGCTCGCGCAGTGCTTCTGCATGATGCGAAACTCAAGAGACACTGGAAAATGTTGGGTAATGCCTTCACATCCAACGCTCTAAGAACACACACATATTGTATGCACAAATGTGTTTTCTTCTAGAAAGTCTCACGTACAATTCAAAGCAACTTTTGTCACGCGTTACACGCCATCACCACATACCTGATATCTATAGTCAGAGCAGCATTTTTTGTTGCGGAACAAATAACAGGTATTAAGATTATTACGTATGTAATTATAAATCTGAATACGGGGACTGCTAGCGGCGGTACATCGCATGTTTCTCTCAGGAAAGCGGGAGAAATAAGTTTGCTTCAGTTTTCACAGCCGGTATGCGAAACTCTCTGCGGAAGAATAGCCAGCCAGACAGACGGCTATGACGCTATGGAGACGCTATAGGACTGTTGTAGCGGAGGAGCCTATCTTTGCTGCGGGTCTTCGTTCGCCAGACCGCTATGAATAATAACCCTTAGATAAGGTGGGCCGTGGCGTTTAGCGTTCAGCAACGATGACAACAGAAGCGTTGTTGTTGTTGTTGCTACTGCTGTTGTTGTTGTTTCTGTTGTTGTTGTTGCTGTTGTTGTTGCTACTGCTGTTCTTGTTGTTTCTGTTGTTGCCATCATCCTTCTTATTATTGCTCAAGCCCGCATCTGTGTTGTTCCGGCTCGCTTGCCAGAAAGAGCAACAGGCACCTGAAACAGGCTGGCGCTCGTCGCGCGAGCAGGCGCCTGCCTGTTTCATTGAGCGCAGCAACAAAGGCTACAATAGGCCACGAACTGACGCCACGTACTGGTGAGGCTGCCGCTACCTACAACACGACGACGACGACTAGGCCAGGCCAGCCAGGCCTGAAGTCTCTAGGGATTCGACCAAAAAGTATACCAGCACTGCTCCTGCGACTACAATTTTAGCGTCGCTACTGCGAAACTTTACCCCCTTATCGGCGCGCTATTGGCGAGATAGAGGAGTAACTCCCACTATTCATTCCCACTCCGCTCTCTCTCTCTCCGTCACCATACACACATCCCTATATATATATGTGTATAAGTATGCATATATGCATATATGTATATATATATATATATATATATATATATATATTCATTTATATATAATTGCCCCTAGCTTGTGTTTTGATTTTCTACCTCTCTTTCCGTTTCATTTACTATGCTACGATGAGTGAATAACGGATGCATTCGTAAATTCCGGGCTCTCTTGCTCCTTGGTTACCCGCTACGATTGACACGATAAATTGTGGTGAGTGTATTGCAAACATGAGAAGCCAGATTTATTCTTGAGAGCCAGATTCGTGCAATCATTTTGGTGTTCACACTTCGAACAGCTTGCTAAACTCTTCACTGCGCTACCCGCCGCTAATGCAGTATTTGCTGGCAACGCAAAACAACTTCTCTTGTCGTTATGCCTAACTATTAAGCCAAGAAAACGCAGGTATCCCGACCAGTGGCGCTAGCTGACCAGGTCCCGGGGAGTTAGCGGTCCCTCCGGAGTTACCAATGGATAATCGTACCGTTCTTAGTTTTGACAGTCCTCGAGTGGTCCACGACAATATGACAATATGCTTTGCCTCTCATGAGTCATCGACGGACCAAGGAAATGCTACTATAGGAAGTTTACACATTTGGCTAATTTGCTGTTTGCGAGTAACTTCACCGGAGGACCCACTGGAACGGGAGCCATAGTTACAATTACAGCATAAAGTATATACTGAGTAGCTCAGTGTCCAAATAGTTATATCAAACAAATTATAGCAATAATACTGTCTTGCTACCTGCTCTGAATGTATTTTTCGACTCGTGTTTATGTTTCGATATTATGTACCGGCAGTCATACGCTGCGTAACTATAGTGCAACCCATTTACCACACGTTAGGTTCTGCGCTCTCTGACTAAAATTACTTAGCGATAACTAACTAATAAATGTACTATTTTTTCTGATCACTGAATCACCAATTAACGTTCAAGCTGCCTCGATACTCGTTGATGGGATATGTAACTGTCGCGCCATATGCATACATATACACATCTTTTTTTTTTATCCAGGTAATAATTGAGAGACGTGTTACGACCCTCAGACAGAGATAACACAAAGAAAGCCTTACTCCTGAGCTTGAATTTTGACGCACATGAAGCTAAAATTTGACTTGTTATTGTCTTATTATTATATTGTCACAGACTAGACAACTTCTTTTATTTAAATTTTTTTTTAACACAAGTGCACAAGCCTATCCATCGGATGATGAACTATGTCAGCTGGATTCAGGCGTTATGCTTGCTCTTGATCTATATATAGTTGGTTTAGCGGTCGTAAATAAAGTTGTCGTTACACCGGAAACCTGTTTAAGGGGTTTGAAGTCTCAGATAAGCAATTCCACAGGTGGGGTGCATTCAGTCGTGTTCAAGCAGCGCGGAGTCTCGATATGTCAACAATTAAATTTGATATTTCGATGGTACCGGAGATTTTTCGGATAACGATTACGTTACATTATTACAATACAAGCAGGCAAATAAGTCTCCCGAAAATAAGCGACCGATTTCGCTCACCGCTATAGCTTGCCAATGTTTTGACGTGAGAGTTACGTCATGTGGTTCTCGAGTTTGTTCAATTTTAAAAATCCGTATTAATAACTTTAACACACAGTAAACTGCTCGAGGAGCCTCCTACAATCGGGGGTCGCACCAAAATAGTTGCATGGATAGATGCCTTCCAATGTGAGCAGACCTTCCACGTGCGTGCTAAAGGTGCCCTGTCTGAGAAAGCTAGGGACATTCCGGTTGCCCTCAAGAACCACTCTTGGGTCACTTGTGTTCATTCTTTACATTAATTCGCTGAAATACGCGATACAAGATTTCTGCGGATCATGATAAAATATATGAAACAAGCGGACTTGTCTAAAAACTGCAGAAAACTACAGGTTTAATTAATTTTACCAGCGATCTAATTCTCCTTTTCATATGAAACTGTTTAGTTTGAAAAATGTTGGTTGCGGAAACGAAAATACAAGTACGTTGTTAGGGGCACTCCATAGCTCCGCAAGAACTAATCAGAGACATCAGTGTAATGACGTCTGGTAAAAGGAAGTGCACAGAACACGGAACAGGCATCACTTTCGAATCCATATATATATATGGATATATATACCACCACGCGGTGGTAAATAGTATACGACCGTTTGTTTATGTATAACAAGTACTGGCCACAAAGAACAACTACATATTTGCTAAAATAAAGAGAAAACGAAAGATAGAAAGGTGGACTGTTGATAAATAGATAATTAGAATAAAAAACCTTCCTTTACTTACCGAACCTTTAAAAAACCTTCCCTTACTTACCGAACCGAAACCGCCTTTATTTACCGAACCTGGGATGCAGGAAAGCCTGCAAATCCGTTTTTCAATAACTATGAAAGTGTTGTATGACCGCTCAAAAATTAGATTTACGGCTAGGTAAAAAACGTTTTAAAAAATATTGCACGCCGTCAGGTGTGTGACCACATTTGGGCTTCCGGCACAAGAGCTGCATGTAAATATCATATTTATTAAACTCGATAAGCGACTCGCGAGGGACCGTAGGATCTCGAGACATCGACGTAGATGATGTGGAGGTTACTGGAACAGGGTTGAAAAAAGATGATAAATGACATGCTGTCGATGCCTAGTGGCAGGCTGATACCAGGGTTTGGAGCGGTTCATAGCTCATTGTAGCGCGAGTTGGCGAAGCGGAACAGAGAACGGCTGTCCTTGACGTCTTTGCTCATCTCGGTCAGAGTGTGAAGACACTCTGTTGCTTTTATGAGTTTCCGACGATATGCACTGTAGAATGCAGAGTCTGCACATAGCGAGAGATGAGTCGTTCGAGGCGGGATACATATGAGTGCTATGAAAACTCGAGTTTCTTGTTATCCACATCAGGAGAAAAGACTTTTTAATATCAAAAAGCAACAGCATCGCATGAACTTAATGGACATCTCGTCAGCATCATAGTAGCAGTTAAAGAACACGTCCAAGTCAATCAAATTAAGGTGGTTGGCCATTACCTCGCGGTCCATTTGTTCAAATCTGATCCCACATGGCAATTGAACTGATTCGGTGGCGTCACTTTTGTCAACCGAACGAGATGAGTTTGCGGGCAGAACATACTAATTGTACTTTCGACTTTGCCCTAACTCGAGTACGGTCGCGGCGTTGCGAGAGTCAACTCAGGGTTCCCAGGCTCACATTCACTCTTCTTCGGCACTTCCTGAACTTCATGCTGTCAACCAACGAACTTCGAAGTCATCATTAGAGCTTCGAAGTCAAGGTCGGGCTTTTGCTTATAAACGGCATATTTTCGTTTAAAATTGAAGAGCAAAAGAACAGTCTCATGGTGAAATTTATTTTATACGTTATCGTGCTAATTATTTTGTGGTTTTATTGCTCAGTTCTAACGCTTGTGCTATTAGCCTGGATATATATATACATATATAGCCAGCAGACGCAATATATATATATATATATATATATATATATATATATATTGCGTCTGCTGCCTATATATGTATATATATATATATATATATATATATATATCTATATCTATATATTTATATATATATATATATATATATATATATATATATAACCAGCAGACGCAATATATATATATATATATATATATATATAGCCGCTTGAAAACATTAAGCTATTATTGTTATCAGGGTTACTGTTTGCTTGTATATATGCATATATACAATATTTTTATATTTGCACACATTTGTATAAAGCGTGGAATGCGCTCAGTGTTCCGACGATTTGTACATGTGTATACCTGAACAGAGGGTGACAGGTTGCCAACTTGTTGGGTACGCCATTACGTCAATTTGATTGATTGGCTGACTATGAGGATAGGATGAGTGATCAGCAGCATATCGAGGGTTGAGCTAGAGTGATGCTTGGAGCCCTCGATACGTTGAGTTAGACTAGGTTGTTCTCCGCAGTTGACGAAGATAGTTCCCATTGACTCAGTGGCGGAGATTTCCGCAGTAGCTCAGTTGCCAATCATTGTCATGGGCCCGTCAAGCTAACAGTTGAAATTATTCGCGTCACAGCTTTCATTGATCCGTTGCGTACGACGGAGACTATCACGGGAAATCGATGCATGGAAACAACACAGGCAAAACTTGTTATGCGGAGTGACTAGATCGACCTCGATGTGTTCACCGCGTACATCACACAATACAGCTAGAGCATTTTAGTGAGCTGAATTCGAATGAACTAGAATACAAAGACCTTCTCCCCTTGAGCGTATTATTAAGAAAGGAAAATCGGTGTCCGTCACAGGCCAGGCCTGACACAAAAAGATGAGACCAGCATTGTGGAATACACTGTGCTACAAGAGAGAATACAATCAATAGAGAACCTTGTTTTGCTGCTAAACGAGTAAATGCATATTAAACGTCTACAATTTGTTATAAGGTTGCCTCGTTTCACGCTCTTTCTAATGGGGGCAACAACGGAAGCAACACCATCGCACTCCTCAATCAAGTTAATCGTGCAGCAGGCGACCGACGAAGGAGCTGGTGGCAGCCTCCGGTGCCCAAATTTGAAGTCGGGCACTGTTCGATCGTTCTCACACATGCACAAGCATAGGCAAAACAACCAGCGCGTATTTAGACCGTGGTCTCCAGACCGCAGATAGCAAAGCGTGAAGTTTGGGCGCGATGTCCCGACGGATATATAGCTGAGGCCGTGACGCCAGGGACAAATTGGAGCGGCGAACGAAACGCGCTTCCTGTTGTTCCTGGCAACGGTGCGAATAGGACAGTCGGCCGCAGAGACTGTGCCGATGATAATAATCATAATAGGAATAACGCGATAATTGCTCTCGGAGCGTTTTCGCTCGATCGAACTAAACGAAAGCTTCCTGCTACGTGTTTACAAATACAGCAGCTTGTTGTGCCGGTGGTGATGCGCCTGTCCGCGCTCCCGGGAGCGCGGCAGTCTCCGATGAGGCAGTGGTGCGTGATTGATCACTGCCAGTCGCGGAGTCACGCGGTTGGGCGCACCTGATTTCGAACATGTTTTGAGAGGCCCGACCGATTGAGGCGTCGTGGCCGATCGTGGCCTGAAGCGATCGTAGTGAGACGAACTCGAGCGGGTGGCCCCGAGTTCGGACACTTGCACTCGGTTAGCTCAGAACGAAGTACGTTGTTGGAAGAGGCCTGCAATTCTCCGAATAACCGTCGACTAATTATGATTACCTTTGCGCTCGTAGGTCGCGCGCACACTAGACTCTGTGTAAAAGCAGCTGCATCACTGAAATATTTGATCTGCTCGACCGCGCCGCAATCGAGTAGGCAGCATCCGACTAATTCAGCAGACGTAGGCTTGTTACAAAATGCACGATTATGAGCAATCATTTAGGGGGACACAGAGGCAATACACAGCCGATGCAAGCAGCAGCAGCAGCAACAGTAGCAAAACCAAAAGCAGTCAGCATACATACACAGAGTCAGATACAATGATGAGCACAAAGACACAAAACTCTATACGGTGTTACGGCGACTGGGAAAACTACTTGAAGAAGCGCAGAGAAGTTTGATCAAATGGCCGGCCTGAACGGAGCGGTCACAAAACACGTTCGATCACCTGTCACGGTAGATCAAATCTTAAACGCGGGCTAGAGGTTTGCGCCCGGAAAGGCACCTGGTTCTTATGGCGTGCCGCACCGGGTACTTCGCCTACTGGCGCAGCGTCATCCGGAGGAGTTGGCGGGCATAGCCACTTGACTGTTAGGAAACGGAATGTACCCCGCGCAAGGAAGGCGAGTGCACCTCGCTCCAACGCCGGGCTCTACGTCCTATAGGCCAATTTGCAATTATAACGGGGCATAACAGGGCAAAGCCAGCACAGTGTGTCAGCCTGTATGGCCCTGTTCTGGCGCAGTTATATGAAACCTGGCCTACGACGGTGTCCTGCGGCTGGAGCTTCCGGAAGGCGTGAGGACCGTCGCGTACGCCGATAATTTCGCTCTTTTTGTCACGGCTTGCCGCGAGACAACACTGGAAGAAATTACCAACGCGGCGCTAGCCGACATATAAGAGCAGATGGCCGCCCATTAGCTACAGCTTTCCCCACAGACGACGGAGACAGTTAACCTATCTAGGCATCAACGTGGATACCGGTCTTACTGGTGCCGCGCATCGCCCGGGATCTCCTGGTTCGAGAAAGACGCGAGCGTGAGACGGATGGCGCAACGGAGTTCATGCAAGCTCAAGCGGCAATGCACGATGCGTGAACTTACGATTGGGCCACGCCCGGCTCAAGAGTGCCCCGGGCGCTAATACCTTCGACGGTGGTATGACGGGGCTCGCTGAGGCCACTTACGCACTCCTCGGTATAGATATATTTAAGGGCCACGGCCAATTTCAAACCTATATGGCGCTGATTGAAAAGTCGCAGATGGACACGTGCACACTCTGCGCGTTGGCCATACGGTCTCGTCCTGCTTCTCGCTGACCCAGGTCTGCAGAAGCTCGATGTTTTGCTATGCAGGGAAATCGACGTAGAACGGCTCGACGCATCTCCTCGGGTTCCAAAGCGTAGGACACGAGGTGGTTCATGAGAGTCTGTGGGGGTTCTCGAAGTAATGCCACACACTTCCGAACTCTGGGGTGACGAAGAGAATTGAGGTTTATAGTGGGTAAAAGTCTCATACTAGGTGCTCTTGGTTGTTAGTACCGAGAGTACCTTCCATATAAAAAAACGGCATAAGGACGAGCACATGCATTTAGTTGCTGGTTTTTAGTTGCCCGGACCACGTGGTGCCGCTACATTCGTCCAGGTCAGTAGTTGCGGCGGCCATCGTAGGCGGCCGTATTGATTGGCGAGACTGGTTAGAATTCGAGTCAGCACTAGTCAACTCCAATAAAGAAAACCACAAATAACGGCGACTCCTACGCGGGAGCACGATCGTACTTTCTCGACCGCCTGGAGACGCAAAAGCGGCTAACTAGTAACTGGCTCGGACGAGACGAGAACAAACTCAGTGATGCTCGGACGCTCCAAACAGAGCGCAAGCCCTGGTACGAGTGAACTGCTTCGACAACCAGGTCGCGGTGCTGTGCCGAGTCAAAACTACAAAGGTGAAACTCACGAAGTTGGCCTAGAAATCGCCCTGGGTGGTATATCGGCACCGCTAGGTTACATAGGCTTCGAGCCCAGGCTCCTCTCATTTATGTTACCTAAGACCGGCGCACGGCTTCCCTCCTACGTGCCCTGGAGCTTTTGTGTAAAAGACCGCCTGTCCTATTCCACGCGCCGCAAACATGCGCCGCGGTGCGAATTTCATCCTACGCCTGGAAGAAACAATAATCGGAGCGGGCTGGAAGCTGGCCGATTTAATCCAAAGGAAGACAGGGTGGCTTACTGACTGTGGCGATGCCAGCTGCTAGCTGGAAATAGTCCCAAAATAGTCATACTGATGGGGAACTTCAAAGCGTTATGTACGGCCTGGGGAAGCGGGACAACCACGGAACGGGCCTTTCTCTTTATTAATGGATGAAATTGATGACAAAACAGCGGTTGGCAGCAATAAATGACTGAATGGACCCCACATTTGCTAGAGGCCCACATGTTGCATACCTTAATCTTACCATTGTAGATATAGGCGCGTTTCATTTATTAAGGGCATAAAGGGTAGCCACTGAATAGAAAACGTTTTGAAACCACCTGTATCGGAATTGGAAGTTCTGCCGTCCTCTGGCGCCCCCCAACCACGGCACCCACCAGCGATGGGAATATCGACATCCAGACTCCCTTAGATTCGGAAGATTCCTGGTGGAGGAGACGGCGGCGCGACTCTTGGGCACTAAAGCCATGAAACATGACCTCGCACCCACCTCCTCCTAGTACAAGCTAGCTGCAGCACATACCAGTCTCGGCGGAGCGGTTAGCACCCTCAAGCGGAGACCAACAGGAGAACTCAAATCTGGAAAGCTAGGCGCCGCAAACTCCAAGCAAACCCCATCGTTTTCAGACTCAATAACGAAGTTGATGAGAGAGGCGCTCAGTCTAAGACGCAATATAGGTTTAGACGAGGCAGATCTACAGCGGACGCTCTAGGCAGGATACTTTGGCTGGCTGTTGAAGAGCACCGGGTCGTCAAAAACGCATTGTAATGTGCTCGATGTCCAAGTTGGATCTCCGCAACGCATCGAACACAATGGAGGACTGGGCAGTGATCATGGGAGTTTTGGAGAAAACGGCTATAGCGGCCTACTTGAAGCGCATTTATCTCGTGTTACCTAAGCGACAGAGAGCTGTACTGCAGGCAGCGCGAGTTCATAATGCATTCTCTAAACCCTCCGAACCAAAGACAATACCTGCATAGAATAATCGTATGCGATCAGGTGATCTGCTATTTTAAAATGTGTATATAAATATATGTAGAAATATTTGCCATGGAAATCGATAGTTAGGTCCAGTTGGGGGGGGGGTTTCTAACAGTGAAAACTATTTTTTATTCAATGAAGGTATTTTTTAGTTTTATCATTAATTTGAAAAATTCCAGTTACTCTCCTACCTAATATACATGTATATATATACATACGTACATAATATATATATATATATATATATACATATATATATATATATATATACATATATATATATACATACATATATATATATATATATATATATATATACATATATATATATATGTATACACGCACACACACTAATAGATTACGCCTATAGCATGGTGGTTGTCACAGTGGCAACACCTGCAGTATTAACGCCCGCAGCGGTGCTGTGACAGTGTTGACGCTGTGCTATCATCGGCTCAGGTCGTAGCTGTCGTTGGTAGAGTCATCGTTGTTGCTGCTGTCGTTGTTATTGTTGTTGTTATTGTTGCTGCTGCTGCCGTTGTTGTTGTTGCTGTTTTTGTTGTCGTTGTTATGGTCGTTATTGAAACAGACGCAGCCGCCGCCGCCGCCGCGATGTCTACAAATCGCAACGGTGTGTGGCAATGGTTTTGGTCGGCAGCCACGTGGCTTTCGGACGATTTTGGGTACGAACGCTTCTTGTTGCTTCTTTCAATGGTAAAATGAGAGGGGAAACAGGGAGGGGCACGGGGTAAGAAATGGGAGAGGAGGATATATATATATATATATATATACATTTAGAGAGAGAGAGAGAAAGAGAGAAATAAAGTAGGGAGAAAGGACAACAGGATCGAATATCATCGATCCGCCAGCACTGGTTCCGATGAAGAGGGCCCCATGAAGTGACGCGCGGCACGATAGAGATAGAAGCCCTTACGCCCCACTGCCTCACCCGAGGCGAGGGGAGAAGAAAGGGCGAAATAGCAATACATTTGCGTACGCTTCGTCTATCGCCGCCGCCGTCGCTACCATCGTTGTTGTTATTGTTGTTGTTGTCATTGTTGTTGTTGTTCTTGTTGTTGTTGTTGTCGTCGTCGTCGTTGTCGTCGTAGTCATCACGTAACGTCGTCGACATCACCGACGTTGCTGTTCTGCTTGCTGCTCGGCTGTTCAACTCCCCATGCTGGTTGTTTTTCGTCATTGATTTCGACTTCATCTCTTCTTCCTTTTTTCCGCTGCTGCTGCTGCTTCTGTTTCTTCTTCTTCTTCTTCTTCCGTTAGTTGGATCGTCTGCGCACCGTTATCTAAACGGCTCGGCGTCGACAGTCGACAGCGACCAAAACCAAATCGCTAACGAACGAACCAACGAGCGAAGGTTGATTGGCTGACGCGTTCTTTGCGTCGCTTGGCTGCTTCGCGTCTCCAGCGACACACTACTCGGTTGTTCTCGCGGCGTTCCTGCGGGCCAGTCGAACCAGTTGTCGAACCATTCGCAAACGTCGAATCCACCAAACAAACAATCGCGCTACGGCAACAGCAGCGGCAACGGCAAACGTACGACCGAACGCATATCAAAGTTACGTGTCTAACGCATCTCCTGTACACGTAGACACGTAGTGTCGTACGCGGCGTGTGCTTGGCGTGACAGCGTCTGTCTGGTCGTAAGCGCGTGGTTCCCGCGCGCGTTTCCTGTGTTGTGCCGCCGTGACGTCTAGTGAGTGCTGTAGTGCTAGAAACGAAAGCTGTCCTGGAGCTGGCTACGTGGTAGTACGTGGTAGTACATCGCTTTGTGTCGTCGTCGTCGCCATCATCGTCATCGTCATCATCATTACTGTGTCATTCGCCGCCCTCTACGACGATCCCGCGCCTCACTACGCCGAATCGCCAATCCAAGTGGCCTATCAAATCGTTCTGGCAAAGATCTGAAATCTCGTGACCTTGCGCTCCGATTGCTGTCGTTGAGATTGTCGGTGTAATCTTAAGTAACTTGTAGTAATAGTACAAGTTGTTGTTATTGTTGTTGTTGTAATAGTATAAGTTGTACTTGTTGCAGTAGTACAAGTTGTTGTTGTAATAGTACAAGTTGTTGTTGTTGACATTCTTGTGGACATCATCGCAGGCCCTACCTGTTATGCGTTGTCGTGTCGAGCATTAAACTTCCCGAAATATCGTGCACTTTTTGTCGACGCTCCGCGCATCGTGCTTACCGGTTCGAGCGGCCTCTGCGTCTGCGGGAATTCAGTGTATGTTCGTTAGTGTGCGTGTGCATGTAGATACACCTACGCGCAAAACTTGCAGCAGATACACGCGAGAAACGAACGGTGCTACCACATCACGCAACGGCATTCGGATACAGTGACCCTGAAGTCTGCGTGCGTAGCGGCGATACAGTGTTAAGTGCTAGACGCTTGAAGGCGCTTAAAGGTTCTTTGGGGCACTTTTCCCTGAGAAGTTCCAAGACGAAGACTACTCGGACTACGACGGCAACGCACGACGCACGACCCACGACGATTGGACAAGGCGTTCGTTACGGTGTGAATGACAGCGTGCACTTTCTCAACGTCAAACGTGACCCGACGGCGCTGGTAAGTCTTTCTTTTTGCCACACAGATCTACGGACGCGAAGGAAGTGGCATCATCGTGCTGCATCAAGCATGCTAATAGCACTCGCTTTTTATGTTTCTTTATTTTATTTCGTTGACGTCAAAAACAACAACATGAACGTCATGAGAGCATGGCAAACACCGCTTGTTATGCGAGCAGTGCTGCAGACACAAATACCGAACGACACATAAAGCAGCTGCAGCATTAGCAGCAGCAAAACATCAGAACAGAATAAGACAATACAATGAGTGTATTTTGTTTACGCAGATGAATCAGCTCCAAGTGTATGTGCACAGATGCGTCTGCAGAATGATTATTTTCTTTCCTATATGCCGTATATTGTAATTCAAATTGCTATTAAAGATCGATTCGAGATCTCGGAAACCGCCATGACGCAACGAACCGCCAGTAGAATTGTGTTGAAGTTAGCACAGAAGTTAGTTCAGCACAACAACAGGAACAACAACAACAACAACATCATCATCATCAATAACAACAACAACCACAACGACAACAACGACAACGACAACACCAACACCACCAACAACAACGAAAACAACAACAGCAGTATTCATTCACGAGACTTTACGGCGGTACTACTGTATCGTTTGCAGCGCCCTCATGAGTGATGGAATTTAGGCGGCATTACAACAGCTAATGCGTGCAAAGTTGATGGCACGGCGCAGCGCGGCGTGGTGCCGGCATGGTTGATACCGCGCTTGACGAACTGACAGACAGTCGAAAAACATCGGCTGCTTGACTAACACAACCAACATCACCGAGACCATTACCAAATTCTCCCGACCCCGCTGCCTGCCCCCGCATCGTTCTTCCTTGCGTCACTCCGTCGACCGCTTGGCTATTTGCCGTGTCGATGTACATACACCAACCGTGTACGTTTGTTGACTCCTGCATCATTGCTCCTCTGACTGCGTCGCCTGTCAGCTGCTTCGTTACGAGGGAGAACTTTACTTGTGAACGCTTCACTGGATGGGTGTGTGAATGTATGTATATATATATATATATATATATATATATATATATACATATATATACATAAATATATATATATACAATACGGTTAGGTGCATGTGTGTGTCTAGGTGGTTCGGTGTTTGTGTACAGGCCGGATGGCTGATTCCGGGGGCTGGCGCCAGGCAGGCAGGCCTAGGGGAGCTTAAACCTCAAACGAGGGAAATGCCTTAGGCTCAGTGAAGCATCAATTTGTGCTTTCGGGCTCTCTTTGCCCTTCAAGCGGCCGCTTGCTTGCATTGACTCATTCGCTTTCCCGGTCCCCGGTCGCTCGCCTCGCTTTCTTCTCGTGAAAGTGACGCTTGCAATATAAATGATTGATCGAGCATCGCCTGTTACGGTTCAGTTAGCCCATGGCCCCGGCAGACGACGACAACAACAACAACAACATCGCCAACAACAACAACAACAACAATGGCACGCGGCTTCGACATGAGGCAGCTGATAGGTTTGGACACCTCACGGGCGGTGGTACCGTCACCTCATCTTCATTAGTCTCGAGTCATTATTGTACTACCCCACAACAACGCGACTCCTCGCACCCCTGCTCACCACTGCGTACGCCAGTCGGGGTGAGGGTTGTCGAAGTTTCATGGGGCTGGCCATAATGCGGAATGCATCCACCGCAGAGAATGCCATCTGCTTGCTACTTGCTGCAGCGCTTGCCAAGAAAAACTCTTACCATGGCTGTCTGGAAGCAGCAATGTCTCGAAATTTCGCTGCTAGAAGCGTTCGATACATCTTAACTAAGCTACCGGACAGATATATTGTATGTATTCGTTAGTAGTAGTAGTAGTAGTAGTAGTGGTAGTAGAAGCTAATTGTATCTAAAAACAGTAATCACGAGTTGTTGAGCTTTGGTTAGGTAGTTAGTTATACATGTATGCTAACTTACAGCACCCTCTTCGCACGACTACGTAGCGTTGTTACATCGCTCATAACAGCGACGCATGTCCAAACAGCGGTCGACTTGATCTACGCTGTGACAAAGGGAGTACAACTAAAGTCACTATCGCACATTGTATTGTAATAGAATAGCATAGATGGCAAGACATATACCCTTGTTTTATTTTCTTTTCGATGGGCAGGTACAATTGCATATCCGGTGGTATCCTTACTCTAAAACCCCCCGTAGTCGCACCCTACAAAATCGGGGCATCTGTTGTTTTACTTCAGCGTTTATAGTTAAGTAGTAGTGGAAATTAATGGCAGCATCCGACAAATTTTGCAACGCAATCTTGGTGGGAAAAAAATTACATTTTAACAGATTCATGCAGAACTTACTGCAAATAACAGTAAATAACAGCGATACCTTGGAGTAAAAATGCTCCTTGACGTATTGAATGCTGGTGGACTAGCGGACATCATTTTTGTAGTGAAACCCTTTTTAACATCGACAAGCGGTAAACCGGCAAATGAATGTGTTTGGCTTGAAAACAATCATAGTTATAATGCTGACCAGTGACCATAGCCACTCGACCCAAGGTTAGGACACCTGCCTCGCACCGAACTCCCCTCATATTTATCCTTTTCATGGAAGAAAACTAAATGTCTCCCTTTACTGCCAGTTGGCACTGAATGGTTGTATGACCAATTGGACGCGAGCTCTCCTTGGCATATTATTATACACTTTCCAACAGGCCTTCCCATAGAGTGAAGCGGACATAATGGTGGCTTCGCGACAACGTGCCAAAACTCAGAACAATGGTCCTTAAACTCGCCAAACAAGTCTCCTGGGATATGCTGTAAAAGTTGCAACATACTAGTTCGCTTTACGCTGATAGAAATGTCGGTTGTCTTATGCCTACATACTTCGTCTAAATCCGCTCTAACGAACTACAGTAGGACTACCCCCGGCATGTCGGTATGACCTGCCGAAGTCGCACTTTAGACAATTACGTCAAAGGCCTAGATACAATTTTTTGTTTTGCCTAAATATAACTCTCCAAGCAATCTATTGTTAAGGTTCATACGATCTCACCTTTTTTGAAGGCCCATTTTTGCTACTTCTCTGAATTTATTCGGAAATGTTGCGTTTTATGTGGGCTTCTTTTAACAATAGATTCTTGTAACAACGTGTAAGCCCAGAACCCAATCGCGCCATCTGGATGTGTTGATTACTACATGCGTTTCATATACACTCGTCGCATGTTTAAACACAAGAACTAAATCTGCACAGCCAGGATCGAACTAGCAGCGATCAAACACACCAAACTTCAAGGAAGTATTGGGTACCGCCAGCTTTGCGGAGCACGCCACCACACATACATATCTGGTTTGGTTTCGTTCGGTCTACGACAACTATGTACTACAAACGAATATGCGGACGCAAATCAGATGTACGGAAAACGTTAAAAAAAAATAAATAAAATAAAAAGTTTTAATAAAATAAAAAAAAACTAAAATAAATTCGTCCTCATGCGTGTTTCACTGCATTACGTACGCTTTGCGTAGTGTAGCGACCAAAGTGATATGAACGTTATTCACGAGTATGCGTTTATGTCACTTGCTGGTATTTGGTAGTAGTAATATTGACTGGTGAATTTGGTCAGCGAACGGTCGGCCGCATTGCTTCTGTAGGCTGTGGGATACCACGATACAATGGCGTTCTCGCACGCGTCTTGAAATTATCAGTCAGAAACAGAGCAAGGAAAGAAGACGGAGATGGGGAGAGAGAGAGAGAAAGCGAGAGGCTTCCATTCCGTCCGTAATCGAGTCGCGTGGAGAAACGTCAATTTCGTACAAATAATCAATCAGGTTGTAGATGTATTCTGCGAAGAGATAGTAGAACAATCGGAAAGTAAAACGGACGGTGATGGGTTGATGATGACGATCACGTCCACGGCGACAACAATGTAACTACCAATTACCAATTAGATGAAGCGCTAATCTTGACAGGCGATTGATTGCATGTGGGGGGTGTCGAGGAGGGGGGGGGGAAGACAGGGAGATCAGGGGGGCCAAAAAGACTGGGCTATTGGAAAACATTGTGCAGTTTACGTCGCCGACAGGCGATCATCACACGAGCTGCCGGCTGGCTTGTAACGACCGTCATCGTGCTCGTTTAGCGGATGTTGTTTGTTGCTGTTGTTGCAATTGTTGTTACTCTCAATGTTGTTGTTGTTGCTATTATTGGTACCTTCAATGTTGTTGTTGCTATTGTTGGTACTCTCAATGTTGTTGTTGCTATTGTTGGTACTCTAATTGTTGTTGTTACTACTGTTGTGTTCCTCCTTGTTGCTGCTGTTGTTGTTGTCGTTGTCGCCTCGCTGTCCCGACCTCTTGACTGGAAGTCAGTGCCAACACAACCGCAATACGTACATGCTGCAACGAACGCCAATGTGTGTGCTTGTTAACTGATCTGTACCACCTCGATTAACTTGCTCAACCAGCTGGACCACTAACTACTATTCAGTCCGCTCAGTTAAGGGAGCAGGGCTGGGCTGACTCTTCTGGAGCCGGCACTTCACGCGATGGCACGAACAACTTGCCAAAACTGGACAGGCGGATAGACACATGATAGGAATGGCAAGCAAGTCTTCTTCACCGGGCCGAGGTATTCACTCGGTGTGCGTAACCAGCGTATTTCCCTCTCTCTTTCTCACTCTCTCTCTAACGTTAAATTGCCTTTTATTTATCACACTCTCCTTCTCTCTTGGTATATCTCTTTTATCTCTGTAACTGCTGCCCTCTCATCGTATTGTGTTGTAGCTCCATCTTGTCCTAATCGTACCAGTAGTAGTAGAAGTAGTATTAGTAGTGATAGTGGTCGACGCGCAACAATAGCCTGCAATGGAAATAGAATAATCTGACACAGCGAATCCGTGTGGGTGACTAGTCAGCGATCGAAACGCTAACCGACGTGTACAAGCCGCCACCCAAGGTCGAAGATGTCAGTTTGTCTGTGCATTGTTGTTGTTGTTGTTGTTGTTTGTACCGGTTACTTGTGTTGTTGTTGTACCGGTGAGTTGTGTTGTTGTTATACCGGTGAGTTGTGTTGTTGTTCTTATTGTTATTGTGGTTGTTCTTGTTGTTGTCGTCGTCGTCGTCGCGACAACCAGGTTTACTTATCGTCGTCAACGACCCTCATCAGCAAAGAAGTCGCTGCCAATTGCGGCCGGACTTTTTTTTATTTCAACCCATCAGTGTCGCGTGTTCTCCTTTTGTTCTTCTGTTCTTCTTTTCCTTCTCGACGTGTTCTTCTTGCTTGTTTCCTTCTCGTTTCCTGTACCTTCTGCTTTCTGCAGCAGCGTACACCACTGAGTGCAGACAGGGGAAAAAGAAAGAGGAGGAGAAAAAGAGGAAGACGACGACGAAACGAGATGTTGACAAAGACATTTGTTGACACCCAGACACGCAGCCGTAGCAGCCGCAGCATCTAAAAATGTCTATGTGGTACTAACAGGAACGGTAGTAGCAACAATGCCAGTAGACAGCGACATGTGGTTCTATCCGAACGCAACGCTCTCGCACAGTCCACCCTCCGGCTGAGCGGAATGTCTGGGGCGAACCACCGCACGCCTGTCCAACCGTTGGCGAACAAAGACGTCGCTCAAGCAAAGACTGCCGTATGCAAACACAGATATGAAATCTCTCCTAGAGCACACACACACGTTCCCTACCGTGGGTTAGCGAGTGTGAAATAGTTGTGAGCTCAATTGGATCTTTTCGTGACACAAGTATATATATATATATATATATATATATATATATATATGTATATATATATATATATATATGTATGTGTATATATATATATATATATATATATGTAGCGTCATCTTGAGCCGTTTTTCGGCCGTTTATATATATACAGAATTAAAAAAAAAAAATAATAAATTTATTATTATTTTTTTAATTCTGTATATATATAAACGGCCGTAAAACGGCTCATGATGACGCTGTGTCGACGTAAAAACAAACATCGACGATGTCAACAGTTAGGCGGGGGGTTCAGTAGGTTCCTCCATGTACAAATAATAGCATCTACTCTATATTAGAATAGTAACAATAGTAAACCTAGATAAAGTGTACTGTATGTTCCTTTGTTTAGACGTTCCGGGCTACGTACACAAGTGCTCGGAACTTGCCCAGTATGAGCGTCGTGTCAGGATCGAGGCCACGACTCTCGGTCCCGCCGCACCGTCATCGTAATTTATTTTTCAGGGTGCATTATTTCTTACCAACTTCAAGCCACCCCAGTTCGAGACCTGCTTCCCGCTTCCCGCAGATCTCGACCGGCCGCGAGGACGCACGCACGCGCCTGAAAGCGATTGCAGTCCGGCTGTCTATCGAAACGTCTACCGTTTACCCCCACTGCGGACGTTTTTTCTGCGGACGCATCCAGCACGCTTGGGGCTACCGTTGTCGGCGTGTCCTTGTCCTGCGTGCGCCTCCTGAATAGATGGACTCTGGTCTCTCGCGGTCGTTCGAGCAAACCGGCAACGGGGCCAAACCTGCGCCGCTTGTTGTCTGAGCTACATACAGCATTGCGGGGTTGCGAAGCACTCGCCGACAGCAACACAGCCGGGCCGCCACTTGCCAAATCACAAGCAGTCGCTGCGCTTAAACTACGCTTTACAGATGAAGTCCGGCAGCTGACGATAGCAGCGTCGTGTAGGCCGCGTTTGGCCTCGGTTCTTGGCGGCTGGCTCGCTTGCGGCGCATTAGTCTACGAGACCACGCAGTACAGGTTGCCCCCCTTGTTCATCATGAATCTGCGCGCCGGTTCACCGACTCACGCCATTGTTTTATGGACGTCGATGCGTGTCTTGACGGAAAGGCTGCTGTAGAGAAGGCGGCTTTCGCGGCGCCGGCGTCCACGACCACCACACGCTAGTAGGCTAACCTAACTGCCTATCGGACTTTCGCCTATTCAGAGACTCGGTCAAAAATAGGCAAGCACGGCAAAAAGAAACCGAACTTTACAAGTATCTTGCAAATGCACGTGCCGTTCATGAGGAGACCGTTAAAATTGTCGAAAAATAGGAACGTGGCCAATGACCTAGCATTAAAACAAACGCGTGCACTAGAGGCGCGAGGCGTGAGACGAAACGCCAATGTTTCGCTATTGGTGCCTGCTGTTGAAGCTCTAAACTAGTACTTTTCCTCAATAATGTTGTGATTAACACACATTCCTATACAAACATACCTAGTTCAAGTGATGAGATAATAAACAGTACATCCATACTTAAATACCTACATATACGTAGGCTTGGCTAGTGCGTCCTTTCACCATCTCCTTTTTACTTAGCCGTATCTGTTAAGGCGACTAGTGTGTGAGACTCTTAGCGACTCGACGGCTGAAATAAGTGTGTTGACTTGGGGGTGCCATATAGGAGCACAATGTGGAGAATACTCTATTTGCTTACCACGGCTGAAAAGAGCTCAACGAGAAACAGGCGCTGTTTCAGGCAGACTTTAGGCCTTTTTCAAACGAAGCAGGCCTAAAAAACGGCGCTGCATGAATGGATGGCCGGGGGCAAGGTTTTTTTTTTTCTGCTTTCTGTGCAAGGACGACACACCAGTCAACGCCAGCTTATTTACACGATGGTTGTGCACGAATCGCGCAAACAACAAATAAACAAGCGGACAAATAAAAACACGACTGCTGTGAGGCACGCCGCTCCGTTCAGCGACGATCTTCGACGACTTCGTGCCGCGGTGGAAGTCGCTGTCCCGCCGCCGACGGTATTCTTCGGTTAGAGCTAGCTCCAAGACAACTCGGTTCTTGGTGTGCGAGCACCTCAATCGAAGCACACCTGCTGAAACACACTTGAAGATCTAAACGGAAGGATGCTCAACGTATGTACGTGTGTGTACGTTAATGTCGAACGAGCTCGCACGAAGCTAGGTATTTTGCCGCCCGGTCGCGTTTGCGACGTATCTGTTGCTGAGGTAAATAAGGGTTGTCCGAGAGAACGTAGTGTCAACTGAGTCGCCAAACAGTGAGAGAGTGGCTGACGACGGCGGAAGATAAGTCAAACCAGCTATCGCGAAACCATTTGCAGTTGTAATTGCAAAGTTGAGTGAAAGCAAAATGATATCAACTCGACAATGGCTATTCGTATTACGCATACGGTTTGTTTGCGCAAAATATCTAGCGGTTGGCTTTATTGCATTCTCGCGCACACCTATTTTTACGTTGTTTAAATACGAGCATATACAGACATTTATATGCACATATGCAGGTTGTGTGTGTATATATATATATATATATATATATATCATCTCCGTAATAAATCGTTTAAGTGCTCGCTCACTAGGGTGACGGCTTCTCAATAGAAACTTAGAAACGTTGGAAATAATTGTCCAAATGTCAAAAGTGTGTGATATTGGTTTTTCCTCACCCTTTGTAGGCACATATGCCCCGTCTAGGTTCTTGTCATGTCATGGCTGATCTTTAATCCACTCCGGCATTCACCTTGTCTAAATAACCATAAAAATCAATTTAAGAACGGCCGGTCTGCGTTTCGAGCCCAGGCCTCCTGAATGCAAGACCACTAATCCATCTTGCTTGGTATATATATATATATATATATATGTATATATTTGATATTTATTTTTCGTATATTACATTATGTTTGTGGGACATATATATATATATATATATATATACAGGTAGTTCAATAAGTTCTTAGAATGAGCTTTTTAGAATTCGAATTTTGGCGCGCTTCCACCGCTATTAGGAACTGCAACTTTTCGACTGCCAGCAGTCAAAATATTATGGTGATTGGCCGTTGCGATTTCGTTTGATCGCTTTTCCCGTGCAACGTATCGGCGTGATTTTGAACAATGGAGAAAAAAGAGTTTCGAGTGGTTATCAAGCATTTTATTTCAAAGGTTGGAATGCGACCCAAGTGAAAACTGAGTTAGACCAGGTGTACGGTGACTCTGCGCCATGTTTTGCCACTGTTTCCAACTGGATTAATGAGTTATAAAGAGGTCGCAGGAGCACCGGGATGAACTACGTTCAAAACGCCCAAAAACGGCAACTGATTAGGAAAACGTGGAAAAGGTGCGGAAAATCGTTGCCGCAGATAAGCGAGTGAACATTAGGGAGATAGCGGAGGCCTTGGGGATCAGTTTGGGTAGTGTGCATTTCATCCTGCACGAAAACTTGAAGATGAAAGAGCTCAGAGAAAAATGGCTGCCGCATTTGCTCAACCAAGGCCAAAAAAACGCGCCTGTTTTCGCTTCACAGCGAAATTTGGCCAAGATGTCAAACAATCCGTCGGATTTTTGGCGCAGATTCATGACCGTCGATGAAAGCTGGTCCATCACTACACTCCCGAGTCCCAAGAAGCATCTTGCCAATGGTGTGCACCTGATGAAGGACCTCCGAAGAGGGTGCGGACAACGGCATTGACCGGAAAGGTGATGGCTACAGTTTTTTAAGACCAACGTAGAATAATGCTGGTCGACTACCTTGAGAGCGGTAAAACGATCACAGGAGAATATTAGGCAAGACTGTTAGACTGCCTTTAGCAAGAACTCATCGTGAAACGGCCCGCTTTGCAGAAGAAGGTTGTCCTGTTTCACCCGGACAATGCTTCTGCACACAAGTCCCGGCAAGCATCGGCAAAACTGGCCCAACTGAGGTTCGAACTTATTGAACAACCTTCCTGTTCTCCAGACCTGGCCCCCTCTGATTATTTCCTCTTCGGACATTTGAAGAATAGTCTCGGTGGAAAGCGTTTTTCCAGCAATGAAGAGGTTAAGGCTGCTGTCAATGCCTATTTTCAGTCTAAAGACGCGGAATTCTACTTAAGAGGTATAAAAGCTCTGAAATCTTGGTGGGAAAAGTGTATTGAGCATCTCGGGGAGTATATCGAATA
>QVRM01002101.1:0-33658 GCA_003439945.1 Dermanyssus gallinae
TGGAGCATATTTCCCACTGTATAAACCTTTGTTTTCAACTATTCCCATTGTTTGCGCGTTTTTTTTTATGAAAGGTTATGAAAATGCCTGATCCAAATGTGTGCACTTATAGTGCTAGTGTAGGGCTTAGAAATCCCCCTGGTTCGTCGCAACCCTTAATTCTAAAAAGAGTGATGACCGTAGATCGCATATCTAATCACGATATAGCGATTTTTTCTCTATTTAATTAATGGAGTCATTGTCTTCTTTGACCAAACGTATTTCGTCCGAAGCATCTTAAGGCCTGGAAATAGAAAGTCACAAAGGGCGAAACCAGGACAATACAGGATATCAATTCAATTCTAACTCATACTTATATTTCATTAGGAGGTGAAAACTTTGCTCCTTAGGATTTTGAACAGTCCTCTCGTGGTGAACCTTGGTGAAAGGTGAAACCTTTAAATCGTACAACTTGTGTTGCATTGATAAATGCTGAGAATAGTATCTCTCCTGTAGAGCTGAGTGCGCCAGTGTCAACCTCTTTGTTTTCCGATAGTTATCTCTGAATTTAATTAGAAAGACAAGTTACTGCTGGGACAATTCGAACTACTTACGCTAAACAGTGCACAGAATAGAAAACAGGTTTTTGGAACAGATTTGGTGAAACGGTGAAAATATCCACGTTGAGGCTGCAATAAGGGTAAGTTGCCTTCCGGGTCTCGCATATAAGGGCGCACTTAATTAAAGTTCATTCGTATCAATCAATTTTCCTCTACGCTTTGGTTTCTTGGTTTGTAGGCGGTATGCCATTTTTGTTCCTAAAAATAGAGGCATGACAGGCTATGGCCCTCGTGATCTCGCTGCATTCTCCAGAATGGCCTTGTAAGAGTGAATGTTCTTGTGCGCCATAGCTCGAAAGTTCAACTTGGCTTCCAGCGTATCAATAGCTTTTCGTACGGCGCAGGGAACTTTGTTATTGACAGGGAACTTTGTTATGAGTTATTTGGGGTTTCATAACAAAAATTGTGAATTCCCTTGGGCTCTTCTCATATGGCAAGTGTCACGCCACTTTAGATGCCTCGGAGCTTTACTGCGATCTGATTTTGCGACTGTGATTTTCTCTTTCTCTGACAACCGAATTTGGAGTGAAGAAAAATTGGCTAGAAGAACTTCGTTTGGGTTCGAGAACCACTTCCTCTACCTGGGAGTCATGTTCCTGTTTCGAAATTTAAACTTTCCTAAGCACACTGAGAGATGAACTCGGAAGAAGGACTCGAAAGAACTTTCATAGAATCTGAAAACAAGTTAATTATCTTCAATTTGTCCCCGTTGTCATGACGCTAGATTAGAAGGGACTGCTCTAAGTAAAACCGGCTGCAGGAGTATAGCACTAAATCATCAGCATACATGACCACCTCCGCATAAATATATTATGACTTTTCCTATTTGTAAAGTGTATTTTAGGAGTTTTAGTATACTCAATGAAACCTTGCAAAATGCTAGCTTGCCAAGAATCTGGTTTCGCGGCTCTGCCGAAGGCCTCTTTGAAATACAGGTAGTTCAACAGGTTCTTAAAATGAGCTTTTCAGAATATGAATTTTGGCGCGCTTTCACTATTGGAGACGGCAACTTTTCTACGTGCTAGCAGTCAAAATATTATGGTGATTGGCCTTTGTGATTTCGTTTGGTCGCTTTCCCGTGCAACGTATCGGCGTGATTTTAAAAATTGAGAAAAATGAGTTTCGAGTGGTTATCAAGCATTTTTATTTCAAAGGTCGGAATGCAACCCAAGTGAAAACTGTTAGATGAGGTGTACGGTGACTCTGCGCCATGTTTTGCCACTATTTCCAACTGGATTAATGAGTTAAAAGAGGTCGCAGGAGTACCGAGGATGAACTACGTTCAGGACGCCCAAAAACGGCAACTAATAAGGAAAACGTGGAAAAATGCGGAAAATCGTTGCCGCAGATAAGCGAGTGAACATTAGGGAGATAGCGGATGCACTTGAAGATGAAAAGCTCAGAGCAAAATGGGTGCCGCATTTGGTCAACCAAGGCCAAAAAGACGCGCGTGTTTCCGCTTCACAGCGAAATTTGGCCAAGATGTCGAAAAAATCCGTCGGATTTTGGCGCAGATTCGTGACCGTCGATGAAAGCTGGTTCCATCACTACACTCCCGAGACCCAAGAAGCATCTCGCCAACGGTGTGCACCTGGTGAAGGACCTCCGAAGAGGGTGCGGACAACGGAATCGGCCGGAAAGATGATGGCTACGCGGTAAAACGATCATGGGAGAATATTATGCAAGACTGTTGGACTGCTTGAAGCAAGAACTCATCGTGAAACGGCCCGCTTTGCAGAAGAAGGTTGTCCCGTTTCACCAGGACAATGCTCCTGCACACAGGTCGCAGCAAGCATCGGCAAAACTGGCCCAACTGAGGTTCGAACTTATTGAACAACCTTCTTATTCTTTAGACCTGGTCCCCTCTGATTATTTCCTCGTCGGACATTTGAAGAATAGTCTCGGTGGAAAGCGTTTTTCCAGCAATGAAGAGGTTAAGGCTGCTGTCAATGCATAGTTTCAGTCTAAAGACGCGGAATTCTACTCAAGAGGTAAAAATGCTCTGAAATCTCGGTGGGAAACGTGTATTGAGCTTCTCGGAGAGTATATCGAACAAGAAAAAATTAAAAACAAGATTTGAAAAATTCTTGGTTTTCATTTTATGAATTTGTTAAACTACCTGTATACTAACACGGCTGTAAGATAGCAGCTTCTGTTAATCGTCTGGTGGCGGCAATGCTGAAGCAAACTAAATACAGGGCGCCAAATAGAGGATGCCGCCACACCAGTAGCAAATACGACGGGAAGTTACTAAATGCGCGGGCAAATCTGTGATATATAAGGACGCACGAGAATAAAGGAATCAGTAGTCGTTGGTGCGAGCCAGGCAGAGGACTGTGTTGTTTGAGCGAAAGACGAGCGAACTCGTAACGGTCGCCGTCCGGTCGTTAGGGTGGTGGATACTACAACGGCTATGGGATAAATCCGGCAAAGAGATAGGTTGTATAGCAATTAGAAGTACAGCGCATGCTCTCTGATTGTTGGCCTGCTGGCCAGCTTTCTAGTTACTTTTAAGAACTTTTCGAAACGACGGTCTAGGATGGCCGACAGAAATTTGTAGATTGCGCTCTACATCACAATACCGTGGTACGATGACTGAGTCAACAGATTCCCTTTTCCATTGAACTGCATCCATTCCGTGGGAGATTAAAGTCGTTTTCATCACCTTTAAGGAATGTCTGGAGACAGGATGCAAGGAGAGTCGCTTATCAGGATGCTAAGTTATAACCAAATCAGGCCCTGGAGCATTACGGGACGGCGCTTCATTTTTGCGTCGACTACGTCGGAATCGCTAAAAGGCCGCGAGTGGGTTCGACGGGCTTCCGTGATGCAGTTGTCCCACGCTGATATGACCACAAAAGCACATCTGCATGCAAACATTTATGAAGCAGTAGTTGTGCTACATGAAGAAACGTGTGTTGCCTTCTTTCATGTTTTATTATGGCAACTTTTTCATAGTCATGGCTTAATCGAATATAAAGAGGCATACTATCAGGACCGGTATGTATTTAAAGGGTCCAAATAGAAAGGTACGAAACCGCATTATAGGTATAATTAGTGTGTTTATTCAAAAGTAATTACCAAAGGTCTGAGCACACTTATCTCACTGTTCCGCAAAGCCGTAGGATTCTTTGCTTTCAGAATTCCTGACAAGACTTCCGCTGTGTCTTTCAGTGTCCCCCTTTGGTGGACACTGAAAGACACAGCGGAACAGAAAGACACAGCGACTGGTGGAAGTCGCAGGCCCATATGTCCGGGCTGTAAATGGTCAGACTGCTCTCACTTGAACTTGACCAGTACACTTTGTGTAACGGAGGAGACATGTAAACGCGCGTTACCGTGGAGTAGAATCACTTTCTCTGTGAGCAGCCCAGATCGTTTATTCTTGAAGGAATTGCAGAGGCTACGGATTGTCTTACAGTGCACGAATCTCTGTCAATGGTTCTTCCATGCTCGAGAAAATCGAGGAATAAGTGTCGGACCTCGTACATCGAAAAAGACGACGAAAAAGAGCATTACGTTGCTTGCTGAGATTACCGCGAATTTGCTGTTGTTGGCGTGCTTTGTCGCTGGCTCAAACTGAAGGCCGACTCGCTAACTCTCGTCACCGGTAAAGACTCGTTTAAAACAGAACAGAGCTTTTATGACCGGAATAGGTCTTGTAGTGCTAGCCCCACAGGCAGTTTATTTTGCTGTTCTTTGAGCATTTTTTGGAAGTCCCATTGCGCGCGCACTTTCCGGTAACCCAACTTGTCATGCACAATTGTCAGCACTGTTCCAACTCTGGCTTCCGTCATCATCATCATTGCAAATATTCGCTTTGAGAAACACCAATATCACTTGTCACCAGGCCGTAAACTCTGCCGATAAGTTTGGTCGTGATTACTGAGTTCGTCTGGCCTGGTCACGGGTCAACCCAATACTTCCAGCTTTCACCAAATCGGCACTTTTTCGCTCCCCGTCGATCCGGCGAATATTGGCCGGTTGAACTCCTCTCGTAGAAATCTGATAACACCGCGATGCTCCTTAATCGTCGAATTTTACAATGGAAAAGGAATGATGTCCTTACACGCATTGCCGCCTCGATTGGACCCGGAACACACAACAGCCTGATTCCCTCTCCGTCAGGCGCACAACCACGCAGGACATTTTATTCGCGCTCCCATCTTGCCCTACTATCTTAACACCGCAGGGAGGTTGTTGTCGCGATCATGGAAGTAGTGTTGTCCTGGTTGCCCATCTCCCCTCCAAAAATTCGCTGGCTGCCACTCCGTCACAGAGCAGCCCGAGGTGTTGCATAAGAAAGGCAGTTAGTCACGCAATAAGGGCGCGACCGGAACAGACACATAGGTACGCGGGTTCGAGCCCCACCGTTGCACATTCGTATTTATGGGGGTCATCCGTCTTTGAAGCAATGCGAAAAGCAGTCCCGTGGACGTTAAATCTAGGCTGAGGGTCAGCCCGAAAAGTTTAAGGGTGACGGTGTTATCGGCTACGACCAGTTTAATCGTTTGCAACGCTTTGTGCAGGGCCGTTTTCCCTCGTCGATTGTTCTCCATCTTTCACAGTGAACGCACGTGGAACTTCGGTTGGTTTAAATGATCGTACCGGCCCTACCAATGCCTGGAAACTTCACAGCGGTCTGGCTTAATAAGGCAGGCAGTAATATCGGCCTCCTCATCTTGCGATTGATTCCCTACGCGTTCTATTTTCAAGGACACCACGAGGCGGCACCAACCACTTCCATCCAAGATGCTCTCATCTATGTATGCCAGGTGTGAATTCATCCCGGTGTCAATTCCATTTCGGATAATGGTGTGCAGAGTGGTAAATTTTTCTAATTCTCCCGCCCAACTTTGTGCATCCGTTATTCGGCGTTTCCGGCATTCTTCAACCTTAGTGCTACTCCGCCCCTGCTCATCCTTCTCTCCAGAGAGTGCGTCTTTCTTTCGCTGCCCCAATAATATGCCTTTCCGTCCCTCCGCCTTGCCGCTGCGACGTTGCCACAACAGAAGTAGCAACGGCAACAACAACAACTGCAGCTACGGCGAAAAGATAGGAGAGGTACTAGCAGCGAGTGCACTTTTTTAGCATGAGGTTCGAGAAAAATGCTTTATGCACATCCAGAGCTGATGTGGAGGAGCGCGTGGGTACTGTGGGACTCCCCGGTGGTATAGGGTTACCCACTAAAAACCCTCAGCAGTGAGTGCACTGCCCAACAAGAATCACTTCCATCTAGTGCAGTGTGGTTATGTGAGCCACTCTCTCCTTGCATCGCTTCTCACGGGAGGAATGATGGTGGTGTGCCGCTCTCGCTTGCCTTTCCGTTGCACCGGCGCAGTCCTCTGGTCACCGATGGGCGCTCTCTCAATTGGTTCATCCGCTATGTGCACGCATATATATATACATATATATATATATATATATCTTTTTTAAGTATATACACGCATACATACACTTCCACGTGCATGCAGCGTGTCATCGCACAGTGATGATTGCTGTAGAATTCGACGCAACCAGATGTTGTTTGGACAGTAGCACATCGGTGAGCATTTGTAGAACGTTCTCTTCCCAAAGGGTGGGAACACCAGCGGGTGTTGATTCGGTCATTATTTTAACATGAAAATAAGCCAAATCTGCGGGGTCCGACACTGAAGCTGTCCACGGCTAACTCGGCGTGAACTGTCGTAGCACACCACAGTACTCGCCAGATGCAGGCACGGCGAATATGCTAATCACCGCAAGCAACGTGGCGGTTATTTTTCTGCAGTTCTGCATCTAATGGGTCGAACGCACAAAAACAAACCAGAGAAACCGAGGAATATTACATATTTTTGATACTCGTCTGATAAATTTGGCCTGTACCCTCTCAATGGCATTTATATATTTTGCCATATAAGCAGCCCAAGCCTGGCTGCTGTAGAGGAATTTGGGTAAGACTAGACTTCTGCACAAGTTCACATAGAAATTAGGATTTTTTTAAAATAAAAAAATTAAACATGGTATTGCATAGCTGTGACGCAGAAGTGACGGTGGCAGTAATATGTCTACAGATGTCTAATTTGGGGAGTTACAATCACACCAAGACCACGAAAATATTTAACTACCGGTATTGCATCGTTAGCGAGTGCACACACTGGCGAACTGCCATCTGATGCCACCGTGGCATGTTTAGGCACATATATTTGCATCCTATTCTTGCAACACCAGTTTTTAATGTTTTTAATTGCTAGTTGAATAAATGCTGAGTATATTTTTAAATCGTCCGCAAATAAGAGATGAGTGACACCTTCTGGAATCACTGTTGGAAGATCGAGGACGTATATTCTAGAGAGCAGAGGTCCAATGCACGGTCCTTGCGGCACCACTGAGATGCAAAGGAGGGAGTCACTTTCCACGTTGCCGACTTTGACGGTAAAATTTCGCGGGGTAAGAATTGCTGACACTCATTGACAGTTGTGAAATCAATGTCAACACTTTCTAGTTTTTGTAACATAAGTTTGTGATTCGTCTTGTCAAATGCCTTTGAAAAATTAAAATGTATGCAATGAATTGTTCTACACTTATTTATTCGTAGGCTCCAATCGTGGATCATAGATATAAGTTGTGTCTCTGTGTTACGGTCTCTGGCGAACCCATGCTGATTTGTGTCAACCAATTTGTTACACGCTAAAAAGTTTTCATTGTGATTAACAATGAATTTCTCCATTAAAATACACGCAATGGACAGTTGAGTCAGCGGCTGGTAGTTATCCACCGAATCCTCAGCACCTTTTTTTTTATATAGGCGTTACAACCTCCGAAATAACAAAAGGGACTTGCCCATAACAATATGATATTTAGAAAATGTACAGTAACGGTTAGGCGATAAAATCATAAGTTTTTTTAGTAAAAAAAATGGTGAAATACCATTTGGTGTAAAACTGCACTTGTTTTTGAGTGTGTTGATGTTTATAATTCTGTCCTCGATTCAAATTAAGAACTGCGTATGGTTTGTTTTGGTTATGACGTCTTTCTATACGCACGTGATTGGTCCGTGACGGCAGATGATCATCCGGAGGGGTATATACAGAGAAGAACAGTTTGGAGAATGCCACCGCTTTACTTCGGTTATTGTTAATAAGCATATTATCAACTTTTAGTACAGGAATTTGCTCACGACCTCGGAGTTGCTTACTTGCGTAGCGATACAATGATTTAGCATCCATAAATAATAATTGTGACTCCTCAAGAATTTTCAACCGCGTCGAGGCCTTTCTGAGATGCTTTCGGTGGCATCCTAAGTCATAAGCTCCTCTAACCGTCGAACATGGTTTCGAAGACTTGTCATGTTAGGATTGATATTATATTTCGTTGGGGTGTAAATACCTCGATAAGAAAGTGTATATAATCTACAAATGTATTATACATCTGCTCAATGTCAACACATCTGACAAAGAATGTTATCTAATGCATGGCAACATTTTACGGTTCTGAACGTGAAAGCTTCAATGTAAAACATACCAACATATCGACTTTTTAGAATTCTCTTGAATCTTGCTGTTTGCCTCTCGCTAGCTTTCGTTAGACATCATTCAGATTATGCGGAATTTTCCGCCAAACCCGCCGAAATAATCGGTTCCATCATTGACTGATTCTTTCGTAGATGTTGCACAACAATGAAGAAGAGAAAAAGACAGAACAGCTAATTTTATAAGTATCACCCTTACTCCTATACAAGATGTTTCGGCCTCCTCCTTCCACTGTGAAACATTATTTCCTTGCCGCGTTTTACCAAACCTTAAAATAAGTCTATACCGTTATGATAGACCCTGTATACATATATATATATATATAGAAAATATTGTGATGATTTATTAATCATTTACAATACGTTTGCACACTTGGCAGTGCTCGCCTTAATAAAAATTGTGGTAAAAACGTGTCACGTGAAGTTAAGAGTCAGTTGTCCGTGTCCTTGCTTGATGGTAGCCCCCGCTCTTATGGACCCGGTGCGAGCGGTATATCCTCAAGGTTCCTTGCAAAGTTAAAACGGTGAGATCCATAAGATTCCTCTTCGTGACGCCGAGCCCCAAGAGCGTCCTCGCAGATTCGGAGTCCCATACACCACTCATAGAGATAGTGATGGATCCGAATCTGCGAGGTTTTTGCGGGTCGGGGAGCGCCGCTCTTAGGAACTCGACGTCATATTTGGCGATCTTGTCTTGCCGTGCTTTTGCCAGGTCCCGGTTCGGGCCGCAAACCTCGGCATCTAAAACCCAGACCTCGGTAGGTGTTGTTATTACGAGGTCGGGCTTTAGACCCGGTGCGCCCGGTCGACGGAATACTCGCTCACGAACCACCTTATGACCCCTTTCGCGGAGAAGACGCGCCACGCGATCACAGACGTCGTCATGTCTCTTTATGGTTTGTTTGTGTGTTGTATCGCACATCTGAGCGACATGAGCCAACGTATCAGGCGCATGACACCCGTGCCTACAACGTTTGTTGTAGCCCGGGCGTCCCCTGGCCAATCTGGCACGCGTTGGTAGTGCGTTGATCCTGAGCTTTAGTAGGTTTAAATACTCCTTACCAGATAGGTAGGGCATACCCTTAATCCAGTAGTGTACAAAGGGCGTTTCGTGTGCTTTTTTAAAATGTGCCCCATCGAACGTGTTGTGTAGTTGTTGAGACCAGTAGTCGGTCTCTTGTGTAGCGGTCTCAATGGAGGTTCCCAAGCGCTCGCAAAGAAGTCTTGTTTTCGCAAGATCTTTTTTAAAGTGCTCGGTGGTTAGCATCCATTGGACCCCAAGGTGCGTGGAGTGTTGTAGTGCTGTCAGGCGGGAGAGGCGGAGTCTGGGAATGAATGTTTGGAGGCAGGGGATGTCCAGACCGCCGTGTGCTGTGTGCGTGTACAGGTAGGCGTTCGGCACCGAGTTTTCGAGCTTAAGCCATTTCGACTTAACAACCTTTCTGATCTCTTTATCTAGGTCACTAAGGAGTGCGTAAGATGGCCTGGGACCGGAGACCAGTTTATATAGGAGACGGGGAATGAGAAAGTCTTTCAAAAATACGAGTCTTTGGTGGGGTTTAAGGGGAGCTATCGTGAGTCTGTTGAGTAAATTAAGGAGTATATCCCTGGTGGAGTCAACTCTGCCATTGCTGTCAAAGTCGACTCCAAGATATCTCCATCGATCGCTCATACCTTTAGCTGGCAATTGCCGATCTCCAACGTTAAATTCTGGTACGGTATTGATAAAACCTTTACCTTCCTTCCTATTAAATAGGTGGGAGATAGTAAAGCTTTTATTAGTATTAATTTCAAGGCCTCGGGATTTCAAAAGTGGGTCCGCAATATTAAGGAGACGTTGGAGAGTGGATTTCGTGGAGGCTAGGAGGATGAGATCATCCGCAAAGGCTAAGCCCATAAGGCGGAAGTCATCAGTAAGTTGGTACCCGATATTAGTTTTGTCTAATTTTGAAAGAATGTCGTCGAGAACTAGATTAAATAAGAGGGGGGACAGAGGATCTCCCTGTCTAACACCCCTAGTTGGCCGAAATGTGCGACATTCTTGTCCAAATTCTATGAGAGTTTTAGATGAGAGGTACAAGCGTTCGATATAGTTAATGAATACCTCCGGGTATCCGCGAGTCCGGAGTGACCACAGGACGGAGTCATGACTCACCATGTCGAACGCCTTACGGAGGTCGATTGAGGCGAGTCTGAGCTCACGTCCTGCAGACTTGGCATCGTTAAGGATACCATCCAGAACCGCAAGATTCTCGAAGGTACCATTATAGGGGAGAAACGCTCGCTGGATTGGGAGAAGCTTAATAGAGTTCTGGAGGCGTCTAGAGAGAATTTTGTTAAGCGTTCGTTGTAAGTATGAACTAATAGATAGGGGTCGAAAATCGCTTGGGGATGTGGCATTGTTAATTTTAGGGATGAACGCTAAGCGAGCAGTTTCATGGGCTGAGGCAATATCGCTAATTAATAGTATGTTAAGAATACAACAGACTACTTCTAACGGGAGTTTACGGAGGGACGAAAGACAAATCCCGTCCAAGCCTAGTGCTTTAGAAGGTCCGCGGAGAGCTACGTGGGTTTCCTTTAGGGAGATAGGGAGGGAAACCTCAAAGAGATCAGAGTTGGGAGTGTATACGGGGCAAGGGAGTGGTTCAGGGGGTGGTTGTGTCATCGTGTTGGCCCAGTGTTCTACAACCTCGGTGGCCTGCATGTTGTGTATGGTGTGTTTGCCGTCCAGCACCTCATGAGCGCATTTGGATCGGTTTTGGCTAAAAAGTTTTTGAGTGGTTGCGTAGTCTTGACGTCGCTGTTGCCTTTTAGATACTCGCGCTTCAGTGGAAGGTGTTTCTCTAAAGGCACGACGTCGGACAGTGTGTGTAAAATGTTTGTTCAGAAATTCGTTTAAGGCGATAGTGTGATTCTCACCTGAGCAAATTATATTTGACAGATGAGTAAGGTCTGTTGAAATTATGTTGCGTTTGGGAAATGTGTTTGTGAGGGCTTGTATTTTAGATATAATAATATCTTTTTGGGATGGATTATAGGGGCCATCTGATTCAGAGTATCGAGGCCGACTAGGCTCAGGAAGCTCAGATCCGTCAAGGTTGGAATCCAGGAGAGACCTCTTTTTAAGGAGGTCCTCTACCAGATCCTTATGCGCCTGAGAATTACGTTGGCCTCTAATCGCCCCAGGTGTGCGTGAGTTAAAATTATATATATATATATATATACATATATATAAATAACATATCCTATAGTAAAGATTCCCCCGGGGAAACCTAAACTGCTTAATGGCTTCCTATATCATATCGCCCGCTTCGGCATCGGCCGACCACTGCTCACCCTCCTGGCATCGATTCTCCAACCCAACTCTATCGCTCTGGATGATGGAGTCTGTGAGCATCCGCCATTCCTCCAGACCACGGGGTACCCCCAGGGGGACAACCTGAGTCCCCTGCTCTTTGCTGCTCCTAAGCGACCTGCCCGCCCTTGTCAAGGAGCTGTATCCCATGGTGGGCATTCTTCTATATGCGGACGACATCGTCATGTTTAGTCGCATCAGGCGGGACCTCCAGGCTTCCATCAAGGTGCTGGAGAAGTACTGTGACAACAACGGCATGTGTGTGAACGCGTCGAAGACCAAAGCTGTCAAGTTCAGGGCAGGAGGCGCCCTCGCCTCTCATGATCGTCTTCGACTACGCAACTCGCCCATTGAGTATGTGAGCAACTTCTGCTACCTAGGGGTGATCTTCTCCAGCAGGGGTGTGTGCTTTAGCAAGCATATCACGGAGCGCGTGTCAAAGAGCGTCGTGGCCATGGCGACGATCGGCGAGCCACAGAAGCTCTCACTGTCGACCGCCCTTCAACTCTTCCACCTCAAGGTATCTTCGGTAGCCTCCTATGGAATCGATGTAATCTGGGAGCACCTGTCGGCACATCAGCTGGACCAACTGGACAAGGTCAAAGCAACGTTCTTGAAGAGAGTCTTGGGCTTACCGCGGAACGCCCAGAACCGACTGGTGTACGTGTTGGATGGGACAGGACCATTACCTAGAGGACCTCGTGCCACGCTTCCAGCCCCGGCCCACACCTGCTCTTCAATCGTTTAGGACTACCTTCGCAGAGAAGATGCGCGAAATCCCCACGGATTTCTACCGAACTAGAGCCATGACATCCTCTGCTTGGAAGGAACCCCTGCAGGACCTCCGACATGTCATCACTCGATACGCTGTGCATGGCCTCCATCACCAGCTTTGTTCGCGAAGAGACTTTCATGAGCCGCAAGCAACCTGTATATGTAGACATTGCCTTCAGCATTGCTCCCGATATCATTTCGAGGGGTGCCAGAGCTTCGATAGCCTACGACGGTTGGCAAGGGAAAGCAACTAATTAACCATTGTTTTTAACCATTGTTTTTAAATCATATGACATGTAATATACCTTTTTGGTCAATAAATGAGAAGATGATATATGATATGCTCGAAATGACAGGATGTGGATTAAATAGCCGAGAAAGATCTATTAGTACTCAACAACAGAGAGACTGCTATGTTTGTCCAGGGGCGACTAGACAGCATTTAATGGCCGAACTCTGCTCAGCAATCGCTGCTTCCCATGATAGGGGAAAGACGTGACGCGTTGCCGAGGAGAAGGACACCATGAGTAATCCTATTTGAACCTGCTTTGACCTCCGGATACTCAAATCACTCACGACATTCACGAGCAAGCGCTGTCAGTATCTTCGTCCGTAAGTTCAACCTACTTATCTTGATGACTGCACTAGACGAAGGGTGTGGCCGACTTGCAGAGTATCACCTCGCTGCAGCTCGAGGCGGGGCCCTCACACCAGTCCCCAGCAGTCAGGACCGCCGACCACCCAAGTATTGGTGAATAGTGTTACATATAGTGAAACATGTGCAGCATGCACTCTGGAAACTTCCCAGAACAACACAAAAATAGAGGGTAAGATTGCAACTTGCCAGACGAGTCCGCATATGTAATGACACCTTCAATGCAATCAGCAGGTGCCACCTTGCACCAAACGTCAGAATCTTCTCTCGTATTACTTCACGGCTTAGCATGCGTAGCAAGTATACCTATCGTATCGTAGATTGTTTCTGTGGTGCGATTATGTGGAGCACTGCAGTGCCGCCACTACTTGCTCTCCGGAGTCTCTTCGTTTCCACCTAGGCATCACTTCGTACACCAGTAGGGATTCGTCACCCCATGTCTCAGTAGGGACCAACATGCCATACTGCGCAGCCTAAAGGATGTAGTGGGAAACCTGATTTGATGCCTTCACAAACCCCCATTAAAATAGTTTTAGCAGCAATCGATGATCTTGAATATTTTGCGGTTGTCGTACTTCTCGTACATCGATTGCTGTTGCGCGAGCCGGTCACCAGCCTTTAGGAGTCGCCTTGTTGCTTTCGCTCTTTTGACCTTGGTTACGTTAAAACGTTTAAAGTTCATCGCGCAAGAAGGCCCCAATAAAGCTTGGCAAGGTTTTCCCAAATGAAGTACTTGTTGTGACTTTACTCGACACAGCAATGAAGTAATCAAGTGGTAAATCCATACCTACACCAGCAACCCTAGAGAGTAGAAAAGGAAGCAACTTTTAAGATATACTGGTGACTGCTGTTTGGACCGCCTATTTGATACCAGGAACGATTCTGTCTAACAACCCTTTAAAAAAGATCTGCGACGCTATCTACTGAACTGAATATTTACCTTAGTACCCTTTTTTACCGCAGATAACCAACAGGGCGCTTAGAAAAGCTCTCTGACGGTTGAACATATTTTACGGGCGCGCTAAATAGTACGATTGGGGCAGTCTGGCTGCTTTTTAATACTGCTCCGAGAGTCGTGCTTCCAGGGACACACGACTCAATCATACGGGGTAAGAACTCCACGACACTCATTCTGACCCCTACACAGGCAGCGTTTGAATTTTGCCTGACAATCTGTTCCAAGATGTTCCAGAGAACCATATTTTCTACACTTTTGGTTCGAAACTGTAGTGTCCACCACCCCATGACCGGGCGGCGACCGTTACGAGTTCGCCATTCTCTCGCTCAAACAACACACGTCCTCTGTCTGGCTCGCACCAACGACTACACTGACTCATTTATTCTCATGCCTCCTTATATACTCACAGATTGCCCGCGCATTTAATGAGTTCCCGCGCCTTCGCTAGTAGGGTGGCGGCATCTTCTAACAGCGCGCCATGTATTTAGCTTGCTTCGGCACTGCCGCCAACCGACGCTGTCTATGCCCGCGCTCCTTAACGAACACTGCTATCCTACATTCTCCCCTCCCTTCATGGGCTTGTTTTGAATTCTATCCCGTCTTTGCTCACGAACTTCCGTAAAAAGCTTGGTGCGCGTTTAGCTCGCCTTCAGAGGGGTGCGCTGTCGTCTTCATGTTCTTCATGTGGCGCACCCGGCGGCGGCTGGTCTCCGTATACTTTCCCCGCTATCCTTCCCGATTTGCCAGACCATGGTATTACGATCCTGTATACTAAGCTCGGCAATTGGTCAACGACATTGTCGTTTCGGCTTGTGGAAAACCTATTGGAACACGGTGGTCGACATGTACCCACCCAAGGAGACTTCCAATACTATGTTAGGTCACTTGAAAAATGTCGAATGTTGAACAAGGCGGAGCGAGAATTTTGTCACTGCGCGAAAGTTTTTAGCTCTTATGAGTTGGGGACTCCCAACAGGGGTGCCGGATAGCAAGGTCACGTCCCTTAAGTGTTTGATTAACTCTTAACAAAGCGTTAACTTTCATTTGCGCGACATTTGGCTATATCTTGCCTGCTTTTTGGGGAATTCAGGAAGCGCGGCTATGGGGCAATGTGGGCAAACAATGCTATTTATAGTGTCTAACCACGTGTCCACCACATATTGTGGTTAACTACTGGAATATGAGGTGTTCTTCTTCGACGGGAACTAGCTCATTGTGTGGGGACCTGTTATTTTAAAGGCGAAAAATCGCACGAGGCGTGTTTTCTTAGCCGTACATTCACACTGTAGCAACCAGATAAGTGTCCCTTCTAGGTAATAAACTTTACGCTATAAGAGTGGCCCCTAGGAGCCTTGTTCGGCGGGGTACACATAGATGCTGAGAATGCTCGCCATGCTCGAAGGTGATACGAGGTGAGCCTTACGTTACATCCATACGATGCTACCTCATCTATGCGTAACGACCTACCGAAAGCGCTTATCGAAGCCTGATATCTCCACGACTGTTTGTATTATTCGCGGAGAAATCTGGTCTCTGTTTTCGAGTAGTCCCGCATGCACGACAATGGGAGATAAGCAGAACCAACTCTCGATACAACGCCCCCTTGTGTGTTGTGAACGTTAGCTTTGCTCGCAACTTATCTACTTATAGCGCTAGATGCGCCGTTTGCTGTAAAAGAGAGAGCTAACTAGCCGTTAAGAGAATGCCGATCATTCTGATAGGCGTATCAGCAATAGAGGACAGCCTGTGAAACGTGGAGACCTACACACATTAGTTTGCATCGTGCTATATATATATATATATATATATATATATATATATATATATATATATATATATATATATATATATATATATATATATACATATAAATATAAATATATATATATACGTGCGAAGGCTATATATTGCAATATTTATGTTAAGGTACCGTTATCGTAACTCTCATGTGTTACGTGTAGCAATGATATACGTATGATGTGTTGTGCAACGCTTGCGTGCGTGTAATCGAACGAGGTGCCGTGTCTATGATGTCTCGAAAATCTAACGGTCGTGGCGCTGACCGGCGATGCGGACGGCCTCTATATGTTATGCGTAGGTAGTATTGGACGCTATTGGCAGGTACTTTGGCAGGACCCCCGCTAGTTGAATGCAGTTACTTCTACTGCTATTTCGGTTGCTGTTACTCGAAGACGACAGATCGCCCACCTCCGAGAGAGGTCGGTCGGAGGTGGTGGGATGTCCTACTGTGGTAGGCGTCATGCTGTCGTCATGGAGCTATCGCTGCTTTCATTGTCATTGTTCATGCTGCCTCATTGTTGCTGTAACTATTGTCTTATTGTTGTTGTTGTTGTTGCTGTAATTATTGTCATATTGCTTTGGTTGTTGTTGCTGGTGCCTGCTGGCGCCTCTCGCGTTCTCCAAATCGCGCTATCAAAATGGGATCAACTACCACACCTTATCAAGTGCCTCCTTTTAACAATACCAGTAGCAGCAGTAGCAGCAACAACAATAGCACACATGGTACGCCTATCATCTTTATCGGCACAACACCAGTTTACACCAGTGTGTCTATAGTAGCTGTAGTGGGAGTAGTGCCTTTCACGTTATCTTAATCATCCATCGGGAATTGTCAACAACATGTCTACAAGAGACCGTTGTCGTCATATAGCATCATCATCATCATCTCAACGGCCGGCCGGACAGAACAACAAAGAGTATACATAGACGCCCTTTTTGTCGGCTGAATGCCCGCTAGAGGTGGAGGCATACACTGGTGTCCAGGATGTTTTTGGCCGAAAAAGTGCGCCAAAACATGCACGTTCTCGTAGGTGGCAAGAGATCGCAGTTCTGAAGTGGGACATAGCGGGTCCCACACGTGTTCCGGCGGGGGGGGGGGCGAATCAGCGGCGTGAATGCCGGCGATAACATAATACGGGGGTGGTTCCATGCGGCAACGAAAAAAAAATGGAAACTTGCTCTCAGCTATACCCGTAAGCTAACAACCATAGATCGTTTTGCGAGGGTAGGAGCAGCCATGCTGCCACAGCGACTCTTGGGGAAATCCTAGATGCATTGACATGTCCGCTCTCCGGTGCCTCATTTAAGATATGCTTTATGGTGATTCCAAGCCCGTCGCGGGCGGAGGGCGATGTAGGTTAACATCAAGCATGATCAAACCTGCTTCACCCGTAGGCAGGTTAACTACACCAGCAGACACCATCAAGCATCAACCAGCAGCAGCAGCCACCGCCGCAGACACCATCAAGCATCAACCAGCAGCCGCCGCCGCCGACACCATCAAGCATCAACCAGCAGCCAGACATTATCAAGCATTGGTTAGCAGCTGCCAATACCATCGAGCATCAGCCAGCAACAGCAGCAGACACCATCAAGCATCAACCAGCAACAGCAGCAGACACCATCAAGCATCAACCACAGCAGCAGGCACCATCAAGCATCAACCAGCAACAGCAGCAGACACCATCACGCCTCAACCAGCAGCAGCATCAGCTGGCACCATCAGACGCCATCAAGTACAGACAGGTCCATCCACCCCAACAATGCAGCGCTATCTGTTGTCACTGCTCTGCTGGTACCAGCTGGCACCAGTGTTGCCGCTACCGCTATTTACTCGTGGTACTTCTGGTAGTGCTTCTATTGTTGTTGCTGGCGCCTTTGTTGCTGGTGTTGTTGTTGTTGCTAGCGTTGATGTTGTCCCCGGCTGACGGGCGAACATGGTTGGAGAGGCACATAGTAGATGGCCGGGGGATGAAAAGCCGGAATTGTCGTTGTTGTTGTTGTTGTCGTCGTCGCGGGTGACGGTGGTCGGTGGTGATAAGGCAATGGGGAAGAAGAAGTGCTTGTTTGCTGATGGTACTGATTCTGGTACTGCCATTCGTCTGGTTGATTGTCTGTCGTCTGTTATTTGAGGGTTTTTTCTTGAGGCTGTTGTAATGCGCGTTGATTACTGCTGTTGCTACTGTTGGTGGTAGCCCCGGCGGAGCGGTGTTGTTGTTGTTGTTTTCGCTGCTCTTGCTGATATATTTGTTGTTGTTGTTGTTGCTAATGGTAGTGAAAACTGGCCACAGGAGGGGCAGCGACAGGCGATCGAGAGATCACCAGTTTGTTGTTGTTGTCGTTGTTGCGGTTAGTATTGTTGTTGTCGTCGCCATTGTTGTTGTTGTGGTTGTTGTTGCTCGAATGATGGCGGATGTGGCGTTCACGACTGTTACCGCACCGATTGACCGACTAACCATCGTCACACAACGAAAGCAGAAAGCCACGACGACAAAAACTAGATCGATGTAAGGGGAGTCAACTTGGCGCCATTTTACTGCACTGCCGCCCAATAATAATAATAATAATACATCGATAAGAGCTGCTCGGCAGCAGCAACAACAACAACAACAACAACAAATCGACGATACGAATGAATGTTACCACCGCCACCACCACCAGTAAAACCATTACCCGCATCAACAAAGCAAGCAACAATCCGAAGCAAAACAACAATTGAACAGCGCACAAGTGCGCCAGTAGTAAGACATAGATGACTACATTGTTCTCATATCGTGATCGGTCAAATCGTTGTTGTTGTTCTTGTTGTTGTTGTGGTCGTCGTCGGCAACAACAACTACAACTACAATGCGTACTACAATAAGCTACAGCAACAACAACAACAACAACAACAGCGGCAGTGACAGCAACAACAACAACATAAGCAACCACAAGAAGCAACAACAATCCGCCACTAAACAGCTGAGTGATTATGACGCTCGATCGAAGCTCGAAGTTGTGTTGTTGGTGATGTTCTGGTGATAAGTTGTTGCTGTGCTCTTTTCGGCAGTTGATGTATTATTGTTGATAAGTTGATTCGTGCTTATTGATTGGTGGTGATCTCGATGCTGTGTCGGCGGTATGTGTGTGAGTGTGTCTTTGTGTGTGATCAACAGCGACATTAGTTGCGCCAACAACAACAACAACAATATCTTCGTTCTCATTCGTTCGCGAGTGTAACGCGAATGTGCTTATAAAGCAGCAAGTAAGTGACCACTAATGACGCATGAGGTGCACAAAAAACAAGCACATTTGTCATACAATCATCTTCACATCATTCTGTGGACAGCCGATTGGTCTATTTGCACATCACATACATACATACATACATACATACACAGAACGGAATACACAAACATACCTACATACATATGTATACATATACATGTAGACACAAAAATATACACATGCATGGACAGAAAGTGTTGTAACGTGAACGCTTTGTTTTCTGGGTTCGTTTGTTGTTGGTTTTTTGTTCGTTGGTGTTCACAACAAGCTCCAACGAATTACTTGAATTGTTCGGAATCACGTAATTCTTTGGTCATTGGTTAGTTAGAGCCCGTCGTGTAATGAATAACGACAAATTATTCTGAAGCCTGCGACGACAACAACAGCAGCAGCAGCAGTAGCAGCAACAATAACAACAACGACAACGACGACGACGATAACAACAACAGCAACAACAACTGTCTAAACCCGAAACCTAGTAATCATCATGCGTACTGTGTGCGTTATCGTGTGCTCGTTATGTGCGATGCGATGCACAACCTAATTAATTGTGCAATTGCCGCGCTCTCTGTGCCGCGTCACGTCCGCCAGCTAAGTAAGGAATCGGGGGTCGGGTCGGGTCGATTCGAGTGAAGTCGGGGGGAGTCGCCTTCATTCCATCCAGCCGCCCGCACCCTTGGCGGAAGTGCTCGCGAAGCTGCTGCTCTCACGAAGTGGGTCATCATCGCCGCACGAAGAAGATCGTGTTGGTCTTCGTTTTGGTCAGCTGCGGCTGAAGCGGCGGTGGCGGCTGCAGTTGTGGCTGATGTTTTCGTTCGCCTTGGCTTCTGGTTGTGGGGTGGTGTTGACGATGGTGACAAACAAGCCAGCGATTCACAATGTGCGTAATCGTGATTCATTAATCAGCATTCATTCACTCAATCATTCATCTCTCATCGATCGACTCCGACGAGGACTGTGAGTCTTGAGCGAGCGACGAGCGTCATTCTAGAGCGCGCAAAGATTCTAACTTTGTCTGGGAGGCGCATAGATTCTAACTTTGTCTGGGGGGCGCATAGATTCTAACTTTGTCTGGGGGGTGCATAGATTCTAACTTTGTCTGGGGGCGCATAGATTCTAACTTTGTTTGGGGGGTGCATAGATTCTAACTTTGTCTGGGGGGCGCATAGATTCTAACTTTGTCTGGGGGGCGCATAGATTCTAACTTTGTCTGGGGGGTGCATAGATTCTAACTTTGTCTGGGAGGCGCATAGATTCTAACTTTGTCTGGGGAGCGCATAGATTCTAACTTTGTTTGGGGGGTGCATAGATTCTAACTTTGTTTGGGGGGTGCATAGATTCTAACTTTGTTTGGGGGGTGCATAGATTCTAACTTTGTCTGGGGGGTGCATAGATTCTAACTTTGTCTGGGGGGTGCATAGATTCTAACTTTGTCTGGGAGGCGCATAGATTCTAACTTTGTCTGGGGAGCGCATAGATTCTAACTTTGTTTGGGGGGTGCATAGATTCTAACTTTGTTTGGGGGGTGCATAGATTCTAACTTTGTTTGGGGGGTGCATAGATTCTAACTTTGTCTGGGGGGTGCATAGATTCTAACTTTGTCTGGGGGGTGCATAGATTCTAACTTTGTCTGGGGGGTGCATAGATTTAACTTTGTCTGGGAGGCGCATAGATTCTAACTTTGTCTGGGGAGCGCATAGATTCTAACTTTGTTTGGGGGGTGCATAGATTCTAACTTTGTTTGGGGGGTGCATAGATTCTAACTTTGTTTGGGGGGCGCATAGATTCTAACTTTGTCTGGGGGGTGCATAGATTCTAACTTTGTCTGGGGGGTGCATAGATTCTAACTTTGTCCGGGGCCGGCGCATAGGTTCTTGCTTCTTCTGGTGAACGCTATCGTAGTCGTATCGAAGCGCGCTCTCAGCCAACGGATTGAACGAGGTCCGAACGGAATTGCTTTTGCATTGCTGCCACCGTAAGACAGATCCCACACATAGAAATGTGCAGCGGCGGGGATCAAGTCTGTGCTAAATCTGTGTGAGTCCCAAGACGCATGCGAATGTATCATGCCGGCCCCGGCCTCGACGAGCGCGTTGAGGTCTATGAGGTGGCTTAAACAGGAGGTACAGGGGGAGGGAGGTGATCCTCATTATGCCTCCACATTCTTTAGGACAGGAAACAACAGCAGCTTGATTCGCTCATGCTGACGTGACTTCGCGGATCGTGGCTGTAGTAGAGGGGCATCGTTGACATGGAAGATTGTGACGACGACGAAGAATATTAACAACAATAAGGACGACGACAACAGCAACAACAATAACGACGACGACGACAACAGAAACTACAATGAAGTGCGGGGGTTGCATTTGCGCCAGAGGGTTCGAGCCAGAGATCGTGCCCCCTTAGACTCGCCCCTATCGTTCCAAAGTTATTGTTGTATTTTCTGACCTTGTAAGCGTGCTCCCTGTTCCCTGCATTGATTTGCATGTCTGTGCGGAATGGTGGGTTGGTGTGTGATCCTAGTTTGGTTGGCTGGTTTTCGATGGTTCGCCTAGGGAGCGGTTCAGCTAGAGACACGCGGTGAAGGATACCACTACGCGCTCTGGCGATAACTGGCACTTATAATTGTCGCTGTCATTATTTGTATTACTATTAATATTTGTTTGTCAGAAAGTGCCGCGACGACAATTTCGGTGATACCCAGATGATGCGCTAGGAGCGCATCCACAGTATCGGCAACCATTGGACTAACATACGTTAAACGTAACAACACGCTTGATGTTGAATGAAAATTAGTTAGCTTTCTCAGCGTCGAGCTCGAGAGGCTGCTGCTGCCTCTTGTTCTTCTTGGTGTTCTCCGTTTTTTTGTTCTGGGAGATCCCAGGAATACATGATTTACTTGCGTCACTAGCAGCCTGCGTGACTAGTGTAGGACTCACATACCCACTTAAGCCGGATTCCTCGCCATCCCCCCAGGCTCGGTACTACTTTGGCATTACTTCAAAGCCGTGGGGGAGGCGTCTCCGCCGTAGGTTTTCAGTTTGCGACGGGCTCCATTCACACACACATATATATATATATATATATATATATATATATATATATATATATATATATATCTCCATTCTTACAATAAGCAACAATACATTACACTCAGAGACAGAGAACTAGCAAGAGGAATAGCGACAAACACAACAACATCAACATCAACAACGACAATAAAACAGAAACCGAATAAAAAATCTCAGAGTAACAATTGGAATAACAGTGTTTAATCGGTTCTTTTGTGGAAGGAAGCTCCTCGAACGGACGTACGTGCGAGCAAGCAAGCAAAATGCAGCCGCCCAAGCTCACCGGAACGCGATTTGCGAAAACCTGCTGACACGATTCGATGACAATTCTAAGCCAACGAAACTTCTACTTAAACACTACTCTATATAGGTGAGAAGACTGGTCAGTGGAAAGAAGAAACCAGTGGATTGATGATTAATTAGGACTTTATATATTTTAAATACATCACAACGACGATTCCTTGTGACCGAGTGTTTATCAGAGAAAGGTTTCCTTAGCGTTATACGTTGTAAACTGTGAACCGTATCATATTGCTGTTGCTATTGCTTAACTTACTTAGATCTAAGTCTGTTATTCCGCTTTTCTTCGCGCCGAATATTATCAACGCAAAATTAATTTCTTGCTTAGCCACTATATAACCATGCATACAATTGTAGTCCTGTGTTTGTTTTCTTTTGTTCTTGGTTACTTACTGATAGAGATGGTTTACGGAGAAAGTTATCGCCTTGCGTTCGGGAAGTCGTGGGTTTAAATCCAGGACGGGTCCCTGGCATGGGATATGTCAATATATTTAAGTTTCAAATACGTAGAAACGTATCCAATAAGTTGCAGTGAGTTATTGTTCGCCAATGGAACGGCGACTCGGATTTTATCCTGGCGCGATTCTCTCCTTTGCCTTCATTGCTCTACTGGAAGCGTTTTATTTGATTTACACTATACATAGTGTGTTCAAAACGTATCGCGACTTTTGTGTTTTTTCAAAAATTATTCATTTATTCATGAATATCTATTTTGTCCCCTTCAAAGTAATCCCCATGAGATATTATACACTTGTGCCAACGGTTTTTCCAATCTTCGAAGCACTTCAAAAAAACATTTTTTTTTATCGTGTTCAGCTCCTCCTTCGATGCCGTCTTTATCTCGTCAAGCGTAGCGTAACGTCGTCCTTTCATGGGCCTCTTCAGTTTAGGGAACAAGAAAAAGTCACAGGGGGCCAGATCTGGGGAATACGGTGGCTGCGGCATCATTAGTGTGTTGTTTTTGGCCAAAAACTCGCGCACAAGCAACGATGTGTGAGCAGGGGCGTTATCGTGGTGCAAAAGCCAATTTTTGTTCTTCCACAAATCCGGGCGTTTCTGGCGGATTGCTTCGCGCAAATTGCGCATAACTTGCAGGTAATATTCCTTATTGACCGTTCTACCCTGTGGCAAGAACTCCTGATGCACCACGCCCCTGCAATCGAAGAAAACTGTCAGCAAAACTTTCACATTCGACCGAACTTGGCGCGCTTTTTTCGGTCTTTTTTCGTGCGGCAGCTTCCATTGAGATGATTGAGCTTTGGTTTCCACGTCATAACCATAAACCCACAATTCGTCACCAGTTATGACCCTCTGGAGCAAATTTGGGTCGTCGCGGACAGAGTCCAACATCTCATTAGCAATGTTCATGCGATGCTGTTTTTGGTCGCAATTGAGCAATTTTGGTACGAATTTCGCGGCGACCCGTCTCATGCCCAAATCATTGATAAAAATCGAATGGCACGAGCCAATCGATATGTTTAGGTCCTCAGCAACTTCTCTAACGGTGATTCGACGATTGGCTAATACCATTTTCTCCACTTCATTATTTTTTTCGTCTGTTGTTGAAGTGCTCGGGCGTCCGGCACGCTCTTCGTCGTTCACATCTTCTCGGCCTTCTGAGAACATTTTGTACCACCGATAAACGTTGCTTCGGTCCAAGGTAGCTTCTCCGTATGCCACAGTCAACATTCGGAATGCATCCGCGCACTTAATTTCGTTTTTCACACAAAATTTGATACAGGTTCTTTGATCAATTTTTTTGAATAGGTAAAAATCGCAGACGATCCAAAACACGTGCAAGCAAAGCAGCTGTCAACAATTAAGTGAACATTCAAAATGGCCGAGCTTGTCGGCATAAGTGAGAGACATGAGTACCAACATAACGCCACAAAAAATCGAAATTCGAATATACGTAACCCGCGAAAATTCAAAAGTCGCGATAACGATTGAACACACCTCGTACAATGTTTGACGCGAACGTAACTGTAGTGTCTACCACCCCCATGAGTGGCCGGCGACCGTTACGAGTTCGCCATTCTCTCGCTCAAGCGACACACGTCCTCTGCCTGGCTCGCACCAACGACTACTAACTTATTTATTCTCATGCCTCCTTATATCTTCACAGATTGCCCGCGCATTTACTAACTTCCCGCGTCTTCGCTACTGGTGTGGCGGCATCCTCTACGCGGCGCCCTGTATCTAGTTTGCTTCAGCATTGCCGCCAACATACTATATATGTATATGCCCGCGCAGCTTAACGCTGCTACCCTACAGTAACGAAGCTTCAGACTATGAACCGTTTGAGTGGATCGATTAAACGTAATTCACGAGTAAACCATGGATAAGAAAATATGATTCTAAATAGCAGTAATTATATTTACAATAACCTAATAGAAGCATATGGCAAAATATGACGTCTATGTTTAGTCAGAAGAAGTGGTGAGCTCTCTTTCAGACCAATCGGCTGGGGTCCCCCACTTGTTTAGCGCACCTTGTCCCAACACTTGCGAACCCGTTTCGTTCAAGCTGCGCTGTAGCTTCAGCCGCCCTGGGCGAAGTGGAAATGTCTGTATTTTTTTTGTAATTTTCGTATTTATCCTCGAAGAGCTTTTTTGCCATAGTTGCTCCTAGACTCCAGGCTTGCCTCCTGCAGACAATGTATTCTGCGAACTTGTCCATCACCGGCGACTTAAACACCAGCTTTACCTGACTACTTTGAAATTGAACGATTTTGTGTTGTTATATGGCTGTGGCATGCATGTTTCTTTAATCGTCAAAAGGAAAGTCTTTCTACCTATGATTGCACATGCTTTTTGTGCGCTTCGAGTCGATATGCCGAGAAGAGATGGGCAATTATATTGGCGTTTCGAACTCCTTAGCGTCCAAAGTGTTCAGTCGAAAGGCCTGCTTTAACACAACAAGTTATTTGAATTGCCGCTCAGCCACTCGACTGCTGATGTAATTAGGAACAGATCAGATCATTCTGTCGTTGTTAACCGAGGATAGAATAATTGTTGGAGGAAGAGTGCCAGAGAGTTAGAACCACGGTATTCATGCACCATGTTTGATGCTTCTTTGATATTTTTGACAGTTATATATTTTGACAGTTGCCGTTGTCGGGTGGTCTGGCTGCATCGTAGAAGAAGCATATGTAGAATTCGAAGCTTTCACGCCACCATAGGCAGCCGCACGCGAACGGGGTTTCCTCCCGCATAGCGACCAAACGAAGAGGTGGGTCTGTAAAACCGTGATGCTTCGTTGGAGGTGTTAGTGTACCGGTTGAGATGAGATAGATGTGATAGGGTTTGTGGTCTATGTACCACCAAATTATACTCTACAGCATCAAAGCGACAATATTGAAAGCCAAAAGTGTAGAAGTTGCCCGAAGAGCGCACCTTTATTGGCAGGAAAAACTGGCAGCGTGGTCTGGGGATGGGCTAGTGTGTTAGCTATGACCATGTTATCTACCGGGGTGTCGCCGGTTTGCTCTCTGTTGTTGATCGAATTCTCTTTGAGCAATGCTCATTAAGAATATAGATGATAGGCCATACCGCTGAGATATCATCAGCGGCCGTGATGCCACAAAGGACTGTTGGGGAAACACTAAATATTTCAACATGTCCAGCTCTTTAGAGGTGATATTTCGTGTATCGTAGGGATTTGCACATTTCAAGGGTCAAACTTACTAATTTGGACAAACAAAAGCGTAAATTAATACGCGGCGTGTGAAATCATAAAGACGTCTATAGATATCCTTAGTGCTTACATGTTGTATTGCATTGTAGTTTGTGCAATATACACTGGCCGAAGACTATTCAGTCATTGATCCAGCTCGGCATGCGCCACGCGAATTTTTTATTTTTATGCGTTTGCCGCTAGCGGTAGCTATCGGAACTTCAAGTTGTGAGTTCGTATGTTCACTAAGTAATTTGCTAATGCGATGCGTGCTAGATGAGGCAGTTGCTGTCATCACACAGGCGTAGCCAGAGATTAGCGATCGGGAGCAGTCTCAAAGCACTCCAACTTAATGAAGCATCTCCAGCCTAATTGCTTTACGTGGATTGTTAAATTCTACTGCGCAATATCGGGTACTTTTGGATTGTTCAATCCATCAATACTCAGATATGCGGGGAAACATGTAAACATTCTATTAACTAGCGTTAAGCGGTAGAACCTTAGAAGTGGCGTCACCTGGTAGCTAAAGTTTGTGTCGGCAGTCAAGATATGTATGCCCAGATCTCAAACGATGCTAACACAGCATTATTATTTTTGTTATTTCTTTGGTTCTTTCATATTGTTCAAGTTTCTACGTGGTTTATTCGATGTTCAAGTTTCTACGTGCTTTAGTTATATGCAGTATTAGCAAAAAATAAAATACAATGGGGTATAAAATACATATGTTTAATATTTTTTATTTAACTTGGACTTCCTAAACCATCTCCCATTCCACATCTTGTTCTCGTACCCGGACGATTGCAGTACTGACTCCGTAGACATGGTGGCCGGTTACCTGAGACACGAACGTCGATTTGCTGGGTTGAATTTCAGATATATAGGTATACATATGCACACATAACGCACTAAATGAAGACACTTAGTGTAGATAGGTAAAAATTTTGCGCTAATCGGTGGCGGTGACGAAAATGGGGTAAAAGCGAAATTGCATTAAGCTCTTGCAAATACCAAACAATATGTTCCAAAGTGGCGGGAATATTACGAACTGCTTATGGTGGTCAAGCAGTGATTAGAAACGCTGTGTATATGTGGTAACCATGGATTTTGCGACGAACGTGAATAGAGCAATGATCATCTCCGTTCGGGAGGGCCCTCGACGTCAATAACGGAAAAAACGTTGGAAAAGTTTGTGATATTGTAGTCAACAATCGCCGAATTACTACCAGGAATCAACAATCGCCGAACTACTACCAGGAATCAACAATCGCTGAATTACTACCAGGGCCGAGGTATTGGAGGTATCTTATGAATCGCTCGTAACAGTCTGGACAGATAATTTATAGTTTGTTAGAAGACTGGCAGATAAAAGGGGTCCAAAAATGTTGAATTTTCAGCAAGTGAAAGCCCGTCGGGGAATGTTCGAATCGAAGGCGAGAGCAGAAAACCCTGGATTGCTTCAGAGAGCGATGACAGGAAACGAGTTACAGGTGCATGGCTGCGACATCGAGACTAAAACCAAATCCTCCCAGTGGTGCTTCCAAGAAGGGAGAGAGAGTCGGTCGAATAAGTTCAGACAGAGCAGATCCAGTGGCGGCGTTAATGGCGGTTGACGTTACCTCTGTTGATGGTTGGCGGAAATTTCGAGTCGATTCCCCGACAGACAACGGTGTGAGAAAACGGCGAGCACAAGTATGTCGGTGCCACAACAGCCGTATCGAGAAATCGGGCTGCGTACTGTTTTTTTTTGTACAACTTCCTGCGATAACTAAGAGCACATGTGGAGTGTTTTGATCGAACAATCTGATTTCGATCAAAGCTGATCGACCATTATCGGATGGTACAGAAATGGTACAGATCGACTATATAGGATGGTACAGATCGACTATATAGAATGGTACAGATCGACTATATAGGATGGTACAGATCGACTATATAGGATGGTACAGATCGACTATATAGGATGGTACAGATACAAAATATCGAGCGCGATATTTCAGTCCGTACGACAAACCCCCGACGAGACGACAGCCACGGACGGCGAACCCCCGCCCGACGAGACGAGAGCCATGGACGACGAAAATGTGGTTCGTGTGAAGGCTGCGATTGACGAAACCTCAAACATAACATATATAGATACATCTCTGCTAAGGGGGTAGATGGTGTCGGGCTTGGCTGCCAATTCCCTTCGTAAGGTCCTGCAGGAACAACCGCCCCAAATCTAGGCTCAAAAAAATGCTGCTGCTGCTCTGTGGCTGCTGCGTAATTTGCCATAGAACAACAAGAGAGGCGCGCCCGATTCTGACTCGAACACGTCTGATCAAATTTGACGAGGACCGGTCTTTTTTTTGTTCTTGAGACTCGTCACAGCTGGTGATTGGTGACCGTAGAGCGTTGTTGGGACGCCTTACTTCCCACAAAAGCCCTTCGGAAAGCGCCAATAGTCTACTGGCAAGTTGTTCGTGGTCGCTATTCTCTCCTCCAGGAGGGAAATTGTGGCCGAAATGGTCAAAGAAGGAGGGTTAAAGAACGAGGTCCAGTGGCGAGCGATTGCTGTATTGCAGAATGCCTTCGAAAAAGCTCAGTCATTGCGCTCATCAGGAGAAAGTGTCTCAACTAGAGTGTCTCTTAAGCAATGGCTTTTCTACCACAATAGCGCACCAGCCCACTGCGCTGAAACTGACACTGCGCTGCTCTCTTCTCGCTACATCTGCTGGAGTCGTCACGCTGGTGCGGAGGCAACGCGTATCTACCGTATCCTTACAATCGACACGAAGTCACGTGATGGTATATCAATGATATGTACATAATTATTCCGTGAAACCTTAAAGGAATCGAATGACCGTGGTTGTTGACGGTAATTTAGCTGGGTGCTAGCTGGTACTTGCCGACCTCTGTCACGGTTAATGGGGTTTTATGTCACCGTGGCAGCTTTGTTTTTGTAGCTGTTATTGTTGTGACTGCTGCTGCTGTTTCGGTTAATATTGCTGTTGTTGTTTGCGGCTGCTGTTGTTGGTGATGACGTTGCAGGTATATGAGGCAGTGGAACGATGGCGACCCACGAAAGAAACAGTTACTGCGAGCGACTTGGCGAGTTAAAACCGCGAGAAGAGGGCGATTCCACCTCCACAGGCCGTGCGGAAACTTCCAGCGGCGATGTTACCGTCGGATCTCGTCGTTCGAGCAAGTGGCGAGTTGTTCCACTCGTTGTGACATCAGCCAGTCGCGCGTCACGCGGTTACGAGTGCATCCAACGCCGACGTATATTCCTTGTGGTATGGCTCGATTACTTCACACCATCGACCTGTCTATGAGTTCCTCCTATAAGTGTATCTGTGTATCCTTGCCGTTCGAAGAGATGAAGAGACGATACTCATGGACGGACAGCCGCCTGTCTGTATACTGTGTGTCTGTACTGAACTGTTCAAAGAGCTGCCGTGTCTTTGCCGTACATTTGTCAGGTTTTCTTTCAGTCATCGAAACATTTTGTAAAGTACGTTTTTTTTTGTATTGCCGTACTGCGATGTTTCGCTTGACGTCATATAGAGTGTCCGACATTATTCTCATTTCAGAAACACAATTAGGTCGTAGCAAGCCAAGTCCACAGTATACGGGGACACTAATATCGGTTTCCTGAAATTAAAATGTTGAAGCTGCATAGTGCTACTTTGTAGTGTCCGTGAAACGTGCCCAAAGAGGACTTCTATCCATGTCTACTCCGAACTTTGGCTAATGTTTCCAGGACGCGAAAACGATGCGGCGCACATGGACGGGAATGTGTAATTTCATCGACGTGTCGGCGAATGAACGGGATATGAAAGCTGTGGATAGCCGATGCAGTAATGAATATAGCAGCCACGAGGAGCCTAAGCCGTGCCGCGCTAAATCAGATCATGTGTGCATCAGCGGCGAAGCTGTGGAAAGCGTTCAGGTTACAGCGGGCGTTGAGGTCGAAAGCAACTGGAGCAACTCTAAGGCATTGAATGCCACCAGTGCTAAATCTGACCACTATGCGACAGAACAAGCCGATACCTTGTCAAACGCCGATCAGGGCACTCGAGCCGATGAGCTTCTGCGAATTGTGAGGGCGGTCGTCGATGAGATCATGAATACAGCGTGCATCAGTGAGGAAGACCTGCGTTCTGAAGATGACACGAAACAACCGCAGCAGGTGCACGTCGACACTCAAAGTAAGAACTCCGAGGAACCCAGGCCCGCTTCTTGCGTAGCAGCTGTCGAGCACGTGGAGGCGAGCACAGGTGAGCACCGGCATCTTCCACCAGACGATTCGCGCCCGATTGGGGCGACAACTAGTGAAGCCAGTTCGGTCGAGGACACCCATGCGCATACTGTGGATCTGCTCGCCACAGTTCAAACTAGCAATAGCAGTTCTGGGACGGTCGCATCGCACCAACGTGCGTCTGTTTCTAGTCCAGATGATGTTGTACAACGATGCCAATTCCCGGCGGACGCTCAAATAGCTCACACGGAGAGTCACGAGCCCGAGATCGAGGTCGAGGATGAAGTGAGAGAAGAATTTGGAGCTAACAGAGACAGTACTGTACACCATGATGATGAACAGCAATCACTGGCTACTCGCAGTAGTACAGAACACACATCCCGGGACGAGCTCCAAGTCTCTGGCAAGAAGATTGATGACCTTTCTAGCGCCGAGGTTGATATGAGCCCGTCTGAGACTGATGATAATAATAATAACAACAATAACAACAACAACAACAATGATCATCACAATGACACCAACGACAGCAATAAGAACGTGTGTGAGAGCAATGACGTGAGTTGCGACGACGACGACCACGCAGACCAGCCCAGGAATGACGGCAGTAAAATCGACGGCATTTGCAACGGCGACTCTTTTAGCGAGCAACACCAACCCGAGCTTGATACTGTAGATCGTCCAGAGGCTTCTGTCGTTGCTGAACATGCCGGTGGCTGTACGGACGTACCGTTTGCTGCTACTGAACAGAGAACTGCGACACACGAGACCAATGCCGCTGGCGATGCCAGCGACACTGGCAGAGTTGAGCAGGCAGAGGAGCCGAAAAGCTTGCAGCCGACAGGATCGATGTTATCGTCATCATCGTCGTCGTCGGATGCTGAAACGATGCACACCAAACACGACGAAACAAGCGTAGCCATGGAAGACCGAATTTGTGGCGCTGGTGACACCGAAGGGCAACCGAGAACAGAGAAGGCCGGCGGTGTCGCCGTTCGAGAAGCCGAGTGTCGACAGGCAAACGTTGCCGGTCTCCCAGCACCGGTTACCAGCACGGTGAGCGTCGGAGGAGTTCTTGCCGAAATGGGTGGTTGCGGCGAGCAGCCAGCGTCGTCCAACGCCGATGGTGATGCTCGACAACATTCGCAACAAGTCGCCGCGTACAATGACGGCAAGCAGATAAATGGCGATGGCGTCACCGCCGCTGTTCAGCCTACCGATCACAACGCGAACGACATCGTCTTCAAAGCTCAATTTGAGCAAGAGCCCAAGCGTGATCAGCATGGATTGCCGCAGGCCGACGGTGAAATCCCAGGCGCTGGTTCGGAACAAGATGTTCCGGATGCTACCCAAGCGTCGAAAGGTGCTGCTGAGTATAGCGACACCGGAGTTTGCATCGAACAGCGCCAAGCGGAGAGACCCACCCCGGGGCTACGGCTATGTGATGACAGCGGTAACAGTCCTGCGACGCAACATCAAGTGAATGAAAATGGAAGCGTTATAGAACAAGTCACAGCTGAACGAATACCGTTGGGTAAACAAGGTGTTGAACCTTCGGGCAGGTCCCGCCGGTCTCATCTGGCTTCGGCTGGGAGTCAGTTTGCTGCTAGGATTAAGGACGGGCAACCGAGTACTAATACAACATCATGCGGTGGGACCAGGTACACTTCGGAAATCACTGTAGGCCATAGCAGTTCGTATTGTGTTTCGCGAGGCATTAGTGCGGACAACCTCCACTCTTACCAGCCGGCGATCGAACAACCGCCGCAAATCGCACCTGCAAATGTTCACAGCAACGGAGAACTCTGTTGGGATCATTCCCAGAAGCCCGCCGACGTACTTGTGGGAGCATCAGCTTCAAATATTCCTGACATACCGAAAACCGATGAGCGATGTGCGAGGCAACGCTGGGTCGATAACGCTAGTAGTGGCGCTGTACCGGATTCACTAACGCCGCAGTCGGAGATGCCGACACTTATCTCATCTCGGAATGCAGCCACAATTAGTGAGGTGAAACCAACCGCCAAATTCCAACAGTACTTACGCCTAGCACCAGAAGCAACCGGAGACGCTATGGGTTCGCACACTGAACCATTGGCAATTGTTGGGAACTCGTCCTGTTCTCGTTTACCAGTCGGCGCTAAACCGTCCGGCAAATTAAGACCGGCGACTAGTAGTTCATTAGCGGATGTGTGTCTGACGCCGAGTATGCAGAATGTGAATGTCACTTCCGAGTATACCAGCCCTGCTAAGAGGAGGCGGCTTAATGACTCAGAAAGTGTGAGCGGCGGAACCTGTGTGGGCACTGTTTATCAAGAACAAAACAAGGTGTACAATACGTATGCGGTACACGAGGAACCAGCGACCGGTTGGCGTGCAGTAAGGCAATGTTGCTCGCGCGTCTTCAGTCGTTCCCACAGCTAGATCCGGTTTGCAATCAGAGCTGAGGGACACGTCAGGGGCGTTTCAAAGTTCCCCCATCCTTCCCCGCGAGAAGGTGTTATCTGTGAATCCTTGCATTTTAACTGTACCAGCTGACTTTGACAGTTACGCCACACACCACTCACCGAACGTGTGGGAAATGTCGTATTATGGTGCAAGCCCTCTCGTAAGTCCAGTTCCGGAGGGCGTGCTGTCGACGTTGCAACATATGGATACGAGTGATACAATGCTTAACGGCAACGCGGATCTTGTCGAGCTAACGAATTCAGGCGGGGTCATTCACCGGGCTACAGCGAAACACATTTTGTCGGCCAAGTAGGAAACTCAAGTCATCAATATCAACTGAGCAATTATAGTGCGGTTGATTACCACAGTCAGTTTCATACGCCGCCAGCACCGGAGCCGGTCTATCTGCAGTATACCACACCCATGAGTGAAGTGGGCAACGAATCTGTTGCTCGATCCGAGCAGCTGAGCACCGAAAACGTATCTGGAGGAACTCGGAGAGAAGCAGTTCCCTTACGCGGTCCGTCTTACCCCGACCTTCAGCAGAGGCCGTCGTATCTGGGCACCCCAGACGTGAATTGTAGCCAATCTCTGGCTTCGAGCTCTATGGCTCAACCAGAACCCGATATGTGCTCGACCATGCCAGGGGCTTCCCGGACCACCCCGCTTCCGCTCACTAATGCCAGTTCTTTTCTCTACGGACAACCGTACGACGTACAGGGCACTGTTGGCCGAGTTGCTTCCGAGGAGACGGGTACACGGGCAGCCAGTGTCGCCCTCAGCGGTGAGGGCGACCCACGTAGTCAAATCCGCCGCGTTGGACCGGACATATTTCGACGGTAAGCGGCCGAAGTTTGGTTGCTGTGCCAACACTTGCGACGACAATGCGAGCCAGGCCAGCGTCCATCCTGCCGTGCAGACAAGCGCAAACATACAATGCCATGAGGAGCCATTGAACGTGGAAGCTTCCGCTACAGATCCAACGATCAATGAAGGTCTGGCCCTGAAG